>JAAMPC010000151.1:0-69419 GCA_016771965.1 Brassica carinata
AAACGGAGAAATCAACATCACAGCCCAAAGAAGAAGTTGCCATAAACATATCCATGGTAAGATCAAACATAATCCACCACATTCAGAGGAAAAGGAAAATCCAAGGAAACAAAATTCCCAAATCTCCCATAGCAGCAATAACTTCAAGGCCATCGACTGATTGTGTAGAAAACTGTAGAATTAATTAAAAAACGGAAACGAAATCCGGCCGGTGAATAAAAATGTCTCTCTGTAAAAGTCGTCTTATAACTAATTAATTAATTAATCTAAAGTGAAAAAGCCCATAAGCATTTAAGAAAGCCCATCCTGGCAGAAGAAAACGCGGTGAAAGAAGCCCATTATAGACAGACAGAAGACGCGTCTTGTTTGTTTAGTTCTCCGACCAGCGTGCTCGCGTTGTCATTGGTAAACGAGCAAGAAGCGAAGAGAGTCAATCAAGCAATCAAATCTGATCGGCGATGGGTTGTTTCAGTTGCATCAACGGAACGCAAAAGAAACAGCGTAAGGAAGAAGAGAGACAAGCCTCCGCCGAAGCTCGCGCCAGAGCCGCCGAAGCTGCCATGCGACGGTACTCTCTCTCTCTCTTCCCTCTTCTTCATTTTAATTTTCCCGATTTCAAATCGTATGTATTGAAAGTTTACTTCTTTCGGATTGAGAACCTTTAATTCATTGACAATTTCATGTTTGGATCATCAAGACAGAGCTTGTGTCTGAAAATTTGTTTTTGTGTGTGTGTGTGTGTGAAACGGGCAGAGAAGAAGATTTTAAAAAGTCTGCACATGGAAGGGCTGCACAAGCTCAGTTACAGCAAATGGCTAAACAATCTGCTAATACTAACAGAGGAGAGCCTGTTCTTAAGGTTCTTGTTTCTTCCTCAGCTATGTATATATGTATTATCAAAGTTATCAATTTTTTTCCCTTTTTATTTTTGCTTATTTAGCTTAATTTTTGCTTTGAATTGCAGTGGCAGATGACATAGTGACGGGACCGGCCTAATCTCTACCTTAATCATGTGATTTATTTTCTGAATTTGCCAAAAGGAACAAAAAAAAACAGGGTGTAAGTTTGTATATGTATAGTAGTAATAAAATGTTTAAGATCAACTCTCTGTTTTATTGTGAGCTCTGGAACTTACAATAAAGTGTGCATTCTTCATTTAAAGATTGTGTGCATTGTTCAAGCTTTAGCTCATCGGCTTGGGCCTTAGATTTGTGGGAATGCCTCGGACGTTTTAAATGATCCCAGGAGAAGTATGTATTTTTGGACACGTGTCTGCTTATAACTAACCATAGATAAGTAAGAGTCATGCCAAGCTTTGCAGATTATAACTTGGTACCTCAGATTGAGCCAATACTCTTTGGAAAATGCTTTCTTATATTGCATTTTCTTGGTTGTTTCTCTAAGAAACTTGTATACAATAGCTGTAACCATAGTTAGGAAACACAGAAGAGATGATGGACCGATCAAAGCGTCTGATTTAGTTAAGACTCAAAGTCTAATCAAAGATACACAAAAGTTATATGCTTTGTTACCCCACGTCAAAAGTGTAGATTCAATCTTTACATGACAAAACGTATTACCAGGTTCACTCCTATTCCGTTAAGCTCGACTCTCCTGACTCTTCCCTTCCCCTCAGAGACTTATAACACATGACAGTACCAACAAATCAAGCATACCATGTTTCACAAACTCCAACCTCTCCCAAATCTCCATCACCTTGAAACCAAACCCCTGAGACCAAGTACTCACAACCTCTGTAGCAGCAGGCAAGACCAGTCTACGAACTCCCATTCTAAACATCTGCTTCTCCAACTCATCCATAAGCACTCTACACATCCCACTTCTCTTGTAGTTTGACAATGTTGCCACCAGAGGAATCTCAGCTACATCTTTATCAACTCTCATTACCGCAACCCACGACCCACATATCTGCGTCTTTCCTGAATATCAACTCCTCAACAAGGTCTCTCCCAGAGAAAGGGTCCGCTGAAGGCTCAAACCCCTTGTGAAGTATCTCAACAGCAGAGTCTAGCTTGGCCATTTGTTCATCATCGTAGTATTCATCGTCATTAATTGTTTTTCTTTCTAGGAGAAAAATAATAAAAAGGTTTCATTAATACAAAATTTTAATCATGTGGCCACAAACAAAATTAAAAAAAATAATCAAACCATGAAAGTAACAAAATGAATCATAGACATTAGACAATCTAAAATTAGTTAATTGTCCACATTAAGGGAGTTTTCTTCGTAAATATCATTACTTCCAGTTTCTTTAAAATACTATAGCACAAGCTAAACACTGGATGAATGTCTATCGGTTTGGTGCATGTTGATTCGTCATCAAACTTCTACGCTCATTTTCGTAAAAACTCTATAAATTAATAAACATCCCAAACTAATAAATTTCATAGGTTCCGAGTTGGACTGTGTAAAATTTGACAAAACTGAATTAAATAATATTTTTAATAGTCTTATATAAATATATGGTCCCTACATAAACACAAATTAATAGTTATTGTTCATAACGTTCTTTTGACATCTATTGTTCATAACGTTTATATAAATATAATCAATATATTGCATAAATTATATTTTCCATTCATAGTAAAATTTATCTTTACTATTTCTTAATCCCTCTAAATATACTAATGTTATTTTACACTTAAAATGCATTTATATTTACTGTATACCCCAAATAATAAAATAAAACAATCTAATACTTGTATCAATAAAATTTAAGCAATACATATACCGTAAAATTAAGTATTCTTCATATGTATACATAAACCCATTTAACATATATATAAACCTAAAAAGGAAATTTTCTGTAAATTAAAAATTTTATAAATTAATAAAATTTCAAAATTTCAAAATTATTAATTTATAGAATTTTTACCGATAGAATTTTAATGGTGACAAAATTATTCTATTGATGTGGATAATGTTCTATACTGTATAGAATATTATCCACATCAATGTGAGATGGGGAAGGTGAGGATGAGATTAAAATGGATATTCTATTAGATAAAATATTAATATTATTAGACATGATTATTTCTGATTTATATCATTAATGAATATCACAATTTTGCCAGAACTACATTTATTTTTATAAAAGATTATTAAAATTTATTAATAGCGCTTAAGTCTTTTGATCTTGAGCCTAAAAACACCTAAATGGATCAATAAATATTGGACCTATATATTTATAAGATATACTAAATTTAAGTTTAATATAAATATTCTAAAATTAAATATTAGACCTACATATATTATGAAAACTAAATAAATTAACAAACATAATAAAATCAAAGTATTAATTTTAATCTATGTATCAATATTCAAAATAGATCATTGTTAAACTATTGAATATTTTCAGTATAAAAACTCCATATCCTACACTAAAATCATATACATATTTGAATATAATTTTATGATAATATTATTTAACGATCAAAATGGGCATATACACAATAATTTAAAAATTATTTACCATGTCATTTTGTACATAATATTGATATGAAAATCACAGTATTTAAGAATATTTTAAAAATTATCATAAAATTAAATTTTAAATCTAAAATAAAAAATAATAAGTTATTAATAATGAAAATAAATTGATACTTGTCATATCAATAAGTTATTTAATATTATAATTTTTATTTGGATGACATAATAAAACTTCCATCAAAATCTAAGAAATCACATAATATTTAAAATTATATAGTAATTTAATAAAAATATTAAAATATTATCGTATATTTTATGTTTCTATCGGATCAAAAGTACCAGATCGGTAAATAGCGAGTTTTGATTTTTGGTTCTATTGGATTTTAATTAATGATTTTTAATTAAATCCAAACCAGTTACATACAAGGTAACGGTCTAGTGGTTCAACCACGGATCTGGACCAGATATGAAAAACCTCTTAAAACTCAAACATACAACTTTTAAACTATTTGTTTTCTAATAAAAGTTATAAATTCATTCAAATTTTATAAAAATGGTTCAAAAAATATTTGTGTTTACAAAGATAGTAATAGCTTCTAAATTGAATAGTGATAAAAATGTGTAGATTGATGGTTAGAACTATGATACAAATATATGACAAAAACTCATTTTCAGTTTAAACTTGACAATTCATAACATTACTACATTTTGATAACGAGAACACATTTTTCTTCAATATAGGATATCTATATTATTAAATCACACATATCAGATTTAAATCTATTTCTAACAAATACCATATTTTGAAGCAAGAAAAACAAATGATAAAACATAAAAACTCAGTTGTTATGATTCAAAACAAAAATAATGATAATTTGTAAATCATTTTTAGATCAATAAATGAAAAATAAATTCAGAATTTTTAAACGTGAATCAAAATCTAGTATATATTATCACCGTGCCTAAGACGGAGCCAAAAAGCAAATGCCTCAAGAAACCTGAACTCCAAATTCACAAAAGAAATAAGTGACAAATAAGTGACCACTAGCTGATCCATCCACCTACACACACACACAAAAACTTATTATACTCTAAACTCGGACATACGAGACAGTTTTAGGAACATAATGATATATCCTAGAAGATATATTTAAATTTGGCAGGAAAATGAAAGCGTAAGCTGCAGTCAAGCTTTTAAACGAACAATTAAACAAAGGAGTTCCAAATACTCTACCTCGGGCAAAATTTTCAAGAGTTCCAAGAAACCAGGCATATTCATCTCATCCCTAAGCCAGCTAACAATACCAGCATCTCTCCAATCGTCCGAGGAACCAAGGCTGCAATAGCAATACTAATCTGCAATACAAAATACTTAAGTAAAAACAAGACAAACCAAATGTCAATAGATGCAGACTTGCAGTCTTCAAGATTGCATATAGAGAGTTAAAGGCCTTGTTACATTGCTTCTAAGGGTCTGAGAACAAAAGTTTCAAAATTGCTGGAAGAAAATTATCCCAACCTAGAAGAACACACAACAGCACATAGTAAGAGACCGCTCCACCAAAACGCCCTCTTGTCAAATCGACAATCATGGTTCAAAAAATATTTGTGTTTACAAAGATAGTAATAGCTTCTAAATTGAATAGTGATAAAAATGTGTAGATTGATGGTTAGAACTATGATACAAATATATGACAAAAACTCATTTTCAGTTTAAACTTGACAATTCATAACATTACTACATTTTGATAACGAGAACACATTTTTCTTCAATATAGGATATCTATATTATTAAATCACACATATCAGATTTAAATCTATTTCTAACAAATACCATATTTTGAAGCAAGAAAAACAAATGATAAAACATAAAAACTCAGTTGTTATGATTCAAAACAAAAATAATGATAATTTGTAAATCATTTTTAGATCAATAAATGAAAAATAAATTCAGAATTTTTAAACGTGAATCAAAATCTAGTATATATTATCACCGTGCCTAAGACGGAGCCAAAAAGCAAATGCCTCAAGAAACCTGAACTCCAAATTCACAAAAGAAATAAGTGACAAATAAGTGACCACTAGCTGATCCATCCACCTACACACACACACAAAAACTTATTATACTCTAAACTCGGACATACGAGACAGTTTTAGGAACATAATGATATATCCTAGAAGATATATTTAAATTTGGCAGGAAAATGAAAGCGTAAGCTGCAGTCAAGCTTTTAAACGAACAATTAAACAAAGGAGTTCCAAATACTCTACCTCGGGCAAAATTTTCAAGAGTTCCAAGAAACCAGGCGCATATTCATCTCATCCCTAAGCCAGCTAACAATACCAGCATCTCTCCAATCGTCCGAGGAACCAAGGCTGCAATAGCAATACTAATCTGCAATACAAAATACTTAAGTAAAAACAAGACAAACCAAATGTCAATAGATGCAGACTTGCAGTCTTCAAGATTGCATATAGAGAGTTAAAGGCCTTGTTACATTGCTTCTAAGGGTCTGAGAACAAAAGTTTCAAAATTGCTGGAAGAAAATTATCCGCAACCTAGAAGAACACACAACAGCACATAGTAAGAGACCGTTCCACCAAAACGTCCTCTTGTCGAAATCGACAATCATGGTTCAAAAAAATAATAGAAAAACTGACAAAACTAAGCTAATTGTTGCTCAAACAAGATAGATCTGTTCATACAGCTAAACACTAATTCAACAAAACAGAAATAAATTGTATTCAACATAATTCGAGCTTCATGCTAAGCATATTATCGAGTAAATAATTAAATATTTAGTTTTGTTTAATTTTTAAAATAAGTTTAAAATTTGTTTTCATTGGTTTAAGGCAGTAAAGATTAATAATTGTTAGATAATATGATTTTTGTTATTTAAAAAAAAATCTTTATAATTTTAAAAGTTAACATCGACAAATATTTAAATATTTAGCATATGAAGGTATAGTATTACGACATTAACTTATATCTACTTAATTTATATTACCTATATATCCAATGGATCATCTATTGTCTAAATCTAATTATTGGTAGCCCAATAAAAATTTTTTGTAGGTCCAAAATTTAAATGATAATATTAGAGATTAAATGTTGCATTACTTTATAGGAATATGTTTATTAGATTTATTTTTTTTTAAAAATCACACATGAATCAAAATTGTGAATTCTGTTTTTAATATATAACATAAGTAACCATTTGCGGCACCAGAAACTTTAGTTGATCCAACACACAATGGTTGACCCAGATTATGTGTTAATATTGTTGCGAACGAGTTGGAGAGAGGGAAGGAAGTGAAACTAATCATATAAACCGATCTATTGTGTGATCATATAAATGTGATAAAGGATAAACTCTACGAGAAATGAGTTAATGATAACACCATTATTTCATCAAAAAAATTGATAAAAAAGATGATTTCCCACATCATTAGGTCAAATTCAAAAAATGATTTTTGACAATAAAAACATGAATTACAGGTGTCCTGCAAACAAAAGAAAGAGAAAGAATATGAATTACAGGTGTCCTGCAAACATGAATTACAGGTGTCCTGCAAACAAAAGAAAGAGAAAGAATATGCGTATATAGGTTTTTTGAAAAACAAAGTTTATTTGAATAAGCAAGCTCGGTTTAGTTAGTCATTAAACATATCACCAGAACTAACACATCATATACTTGCAAATGAAAGAAAAAAACTTGATTTATATCAAAAGATAACAATAAAAATATGTAACCCAAACAGATTTTCTTAAAAAAATACATTGCTTTTATTTTCAATAAAAGTTGAAGACATATATGGTATTTATATAGAAAAAGAGAAAGCATCAAAATAAAGCGCCAAACGATAAAAAAGCGGCAAACAAAATTTCAGGCGAAAATGCAAATGATAGAGGTGTTAAAATGAATAAACCAACTCAAACCAACCACTATCCATCTGAACTAAACCATTTATAAGTTTACAAGTAAATGCAGCTCATTTAATTAATATTTTATTTAAATTATTGTGTTAATGGTTTTTAATGAGTTGACTCGGTAGTAGATGTCATTAATATTACAATTATATTAATTTCCAAATGATAATAGCATTAACAATATCTAAAAAATATCTTTATGATTATGTAAATTTTGAAATAACAAAAATAAAACTGATGAAATTAACTAATGCAAATAAGTATTACAATGATATGAGAACATAAGATCAAAACATAGTATGTTTCATTAAAACATTATATAAAATTTAGAGTGTTCGTCCATAAATCAAAATTCTTTAGATCAAAAGAGCTATAGCTACCAAACGAATATATATTTTTAACATAAACAAATTAAAAGCTAGAACCAAATAATGCAAAAGCAAGGTTCCAATGTTGTTCCAAGAATATTAAGAGATAAAGTGTACAAATCAAATTTCATAAACTTTACTAATTTTACGTTCAAGAGTGTTTACAATTCACAAATCATTTGAAAGTGGTGAAGATGAAAAGCACTAGTTTGTCAAATGCTCATGTTGAATGGATCCTTAGACAATAGCTATAAGCCTATAACCATACTTAGAACAGCAGAAGAGATGATGGAGCCGATCAAAGTGTCTGATTTAGTTAAGACTCGAAGTCTAATCAGAGATATACAAAAGTTATATGCTTTGTTATCCCACGTCAAAAGAGTAGATTCAATCTTTACATGACAAAAGTGTTATCAGGTTCTGTTCCCAACTCCTATTCAGTTAAGCTTGACTCTCCTGACACTTCTCTTCCCTCAAAAACTTATGGCACATCACAGTACCAACGAAATCTAGCATTCCATGTTTCACAAACTCCAACCTCTCCCAACTATCCATCACCTTGAACCCAAACCCCTGAGACCAAGTGCTCACAACCTCTTTAGCAGCAGGCAAAACCAATCTACGAACTCCCATTCTAGACATCTGCTTCTCCAACTCATCCATAAGCACTCTACGTAAAAGCTTCGCCATGGCTCAGCTACAGTCAACTCTCATCGCCGCTGGCTCGTTGTTCCGACCAAAACCGTATAAAACCCACGACCCACACCACTAGCGTCCTGTATATCAGCTCCAGTCTCTCTCCCGAGGAAGAATCCGTTGGCTCAGGATATCTCAGCAGAGTCTAGCTTGGCCATTTGTTCATCATCGTAGTGTTTCATTAGGTCTAATCAAACTCCCTCCAAACCCTCTTCTCTTAACGGGCAAAGAAGACTCTACTGATTACTATTCCTTGAAACAAGACAAGTCTCTCTTCTTTAGATGGAACTTCCTTTGGCACTGCTCACAAGTCATCAACTTGCTGTTTCCCAACGTTACCATCGATCCACAGATGTCGCAGCAGCAACAGGGACAGAACCAGAGCTCTTCCTCGGGAAGAATGGGTAACCCTATGCAAGTATGGTGAAATGCTGATGGACATCCATCGCATAGAAGCAAGTCTCCACCGAAATGACAAACGCAACACACGTCACAGTTCTTCTCTGGACCACAGTCTTTCCTCCAGAATCTAATAGACTCCTTCTCGCACTTCCCATTCTTCTTCTCCATCACTTGTAAGACCTTCCTCAACGACTTCTCAAACCTTGGCCTTATCTCCCCTTGGCTTTGCTATCAAACGCAACATTGAGAATATCAGACAAAGGATGATTAAACGCAGTCGTTTCACAGTCATTCACTCTCTTCCTCTTGATCAACTCAGACGAGCGAGTCTTCTCTTCGTTAGAGTTACACCAGCAAACGCTGCCGTTTCGAAATCACTCACTCTCTTCCTCTTCTTCGACGCATCAACAATGAGAACGACTTTGGTCCCATTAAACGCAGCCGTTTCACCAACATTCACTCTCTCCTTCCTCTTCTTCGACACTATAAGCGCTTTGTTCCCAGTAAACGCCGCCGTTTCACAATCCTTCACTCTTTCCTCCTCCTCGATACATTATCACCAGAAACGGTTTCGATGAAAGCTACCGAGAGATTCTCGGAGAATCATCAGATTCGGGAACGATCAGCTCTCGTCTCGAGCCGTCGTCTTCTTCGTGTACACAGCTCGAGCAAGCTGTGGCTAGAGAAAAACCACTTCCTTTAGGAGATTTATAGCGGAGCTCTCGCTTCCTATTCCGTTTAGGAAAGTAAGCGAAGCGCCAGCCGAGAGAGAGAGATGCTTCTTCGCCTTCGTGGAGATATCCGACCGTCGCGTCCCGTTCGCCTTTCCGTTTTCTACGGTGGAGAGCCATTGTTGGAGTGAGTCCGGGTTCGATTCCGCTTCGACAGTGACGAAATCGCGTGGATCGTTGAGATCATCCATCGTCGTCATCATCATCTTCGAGAATTTTGGAATGATCGGTGAGGAAGGAGAGAAACTATTTAGGTTTTTCTGAGACTAATCCGGCGTTAAGGTTTTGGAGGGTTTATTTATTTATTTTCCTTTTTCGCTTCGATTAAGATAATTACCGTTTTTTACATGTTTATAATTATACCTTAATTAAATGGAAATTTTCTACTGAGTTTTTTTTAAAAGTGTTTGGTTTTCTCTTAAAACTAAAAGCCAAAATAGTTTTCATTATTTATTTGATAATCCAGACGAAGGGTAGAGAGTTAGAGAAATAATTTTTTTGGAAAATGTTTTTAGAGCAAAAAAAAATACAAAAATTATAACTAACAAATTGCAGTAAAAATACCTCCACATGGAACAAACAGAACAACACCAGGAACAAATGTATTCTAGTAACAGATCCAACTCTGGATCAGCGAGGAGATCAATGCTCTTGACGACTTTGGCGAGATGACCAAGATCCACTGCTTGTATTTGTAAAATGTATCAGTGACAAAACAAACAAAATAACAATAAGAGATACAGTTCAAATACCTTCTGCAAATATTGCAGAAAGCAACATACAGAAAACAAATATAACAATAAAACTTTAATATCAATAACAAATTATAAAAATAAAAAATACCTTCACAAATAACCACATAATAAACTCAATGGTAAAATATATGTTATTTCAAGATCAAACTAATGTTATCTCAAAACAAAACAAAAAGATGATGTTAGGAAAACCTTGTTCATCATTAGGTCAAATTCTAAACATGATTTTGACAATGAAAATATGAATTAGAAGTGGTCTACAAACAAAAGAAAGAGAAAGAATATGCATAGATAGTTTCCTTGAAAAACAAATTTCATTGGAATAAGCAAGCTCAGTTTACTTAGTCATCAGAGGCTAAATATCACTAGAACTAACACATCATATACTTGCAAATGAAAGAAAAAACTTGATTTATATCAAAAGATAACAATAAAAATATGTAACCCAAACATGATTTTCATTAAAATTCATTGTTTTTTCCAATAAACAGTGAAAACAGATATGGTATTTATATAGAAAAGAGAAAGAATATGAATTACAGGTGTCCTGCAAACATGAATTACAGGTGTCCTGCAAACATGAATTACAGGTGTCCTGCAAACAAAAGAAAGAGAAAGAATATGCATAGATAGTTTCCTTGAAAAACAAATTTCATTGGAATAAGCAAGCTCAGTTTACTTAGTCATCAGAGGCTAAATATCACTAGAACTAACACATCATATACTTGCAAATGAAAGAAAAAACTTGATTTATATCAAAAGATAACAATAAAAATATGTAACCCAAACATGATTTTCATTAAAATTCATTGTTTTTTCCAATAAACAGTGAAAACAGATATGGTATTTATATAGAAAAGAGAAAGAATATGAATTACAGGTGTCCTGCAAACATGAATTACAGGTGTCCTGCAAACATGAATTACAGGTGTCCTGCAAACATGAATTACAGGTGTCCTGCAAACAAAAGAAAGAGAAAGAATATGCATAGATAGTTTCCTTGAAAAACAAATTTCATTGGAATAAGCAAGCTCGGTTTAGTTAGTCATTAAACATATCACCAGAACTAACACATCATATACTTGCAAATGAAAGAAAAAATTTGATTTATATCAAAAGATAACAATAAAAATATGTAACCCAAACAGATTTTCTTAAAAATACATTGCTTTTATTTTCAATAAAAGTTGAAGACATATATGGTATTTATATAGAAAAGAGAAAGAATCAAAATAAAGCGCCAAACGATAAAAAGCGGCAAACAAAATTTCAGGCGAAAATGCAAATGATAGAGGTGTTAAAATGAATAAACCAACTCAAACCAACCACTATCCATCTGAACTAAACCATTTATAAGTTTACAAGTAAATGCAGCTCATTTAATTAATATTTTATTTAAATTATTGTGTTAATGGTTTTAATGAGTTGACTCGGTAGTAGATGTCATTAATATTACAATTATATTAATTTCCAAATGATAATAGCATTAACAATATCTAAAAATATCTTTATGATTATGTAAATTTTGAAATAACAAAAATAAAACTGATGAAATTAACTAATGCAAATAAGTATTACAATGATATGAGAACATAAGATCAAAACATAGTATGTTTCATTAAAACATTATATAAAATTTAGAGTGTTCGTCCATAAATCAAAATTCTTTAGATCAAAAGAGCTATAGCTACCAAACGAATATATATTTTAACATAAACAAATTAAAAGCTAGAACCAAATAATGCAAAAGCAAGGTTCCAATGTTGTTCCAAGAATATTAAGAGATAAAGTGTACAAATCAAATTTCATAAACTTTACTAATTTTACGTTCAAGAGTGTTTACAATTCACAAATCATTTGAAAGTGGTGAAGATGAAAAGCACTAGTTTGTCAAATGCTCATGTTGAATGGATCCTTAGACAATAGCTATAAGCCTATAACCATACTTAGAACAGCAGAAGAGATGATGGAGCCGATCAAAGTGTCTGATTTAGTTAAGACTCGAAGTCTAATCAGAGATATACAAAAGTTATATGCTTTGTTATCCCACGTCAAAAAGAGTAGATTCAATCTTTACATGACAAAAAGTGTTATCAGGTTCTGTTCCCAACTCCTATTCAGTTAAGCTTGACTCTCCTGACACTTCTCTTCCCTCAAAAACTTATGGCACATCACAGTACCAACGAAATCTAGCATTCCATGTTTCACAAACTCCAACCTCTCCCAACTATCCATCACCTTGAACCCAAACCCCTGAGACCAAGTGCTCACAACCTCTTTAGCAGCAGGCAAAACCAATCTACGAACTCCCATTCTAGACATCTGCTTCTCCAACTCATCCATAAGCACTCTACACATCCCACTTCTCCTGTAACTAGACAACGTCGCCACCAAAGGGATCTCAGCTACATCTTTGTCAACTCTCATCGCCGCCACAGTCACAGGCTCGTTGTTCCTCTCGACCAAAACCGTATAAAACCCACGACCCACACCACTAGCGTCCTTCCTGTATATCAGCTCCTCGACAAGGTCTCTCCCAGAGAAAGGGTCCGTTGAAGGCTCAAACCCCTGGTGAAGTATCTCAACAGCAGAGTCTAGCTTGGCCATTTGTTCATCATCGTAGTGTTCACCATCATTAGGAGCTCTAATCAAACTCCAAACCAAACCCTCTTCCCTACCGCAATCTTACGTCCCAAGAGACTCTGAAGCGCGGAGAAGACTCTACTGCATTGCTTACTACAGAACCATCCTCTACACGAAACAAGACAAGTCTCTTCTTTTAAACACTTTAGATGGAACTTCCTTTGGCACTGCTCACAAGTCATCAACTTGCTGTTTCCCAACGTTACCATCGATCCACAGATGTCGCAGCAGCAACAGGGACAGAACCAGAGCTCTTCCTCGGGAAGAATGGGTAACCCTATGCAAGTATGGTGAAATGCTGATGGACATCCATCGCATAGAAGCAAGTCTCCACCGAAATGACAAACGCAACACACGTCACAGTTCTTCTCTGGACCACAGTCTTTCCTCCAGAATCTAATAGACTCCTTCTCGCACTTCCCATTCTTCTTCTCCATCACTTGTAAGACCTTCCTCAACGACTTCTCAAACCTTGGCCTTATCTCCCCTTGGCTTTGCTATCAAACGCAACATTGAGAATATCAGACAAAGGATGATTAAACGCAGTCGTTTCACAGTCATTCACTCTCTTCCTCTTCTTGATCAACTCAGACGAGCGAGTCTTCGTTAGAGTTACACCAGCAAACGCTGCCGTTTCGAAATCACTCACTCTCTTCCTCTTCTTCGACGCATCAACAATGAGAACGACTTTGGTCCCATTAAACGCAGCCGTTTCACCAACATTCACTCTCCTTCCTCTTCTTCGACACTATAAGCGCTTTGTTCCCAGTAAACGCCGCCGTTTCACAATCCTTCACTCTCTTCCTCCTCCTCGATACATTATCACCAGAAACGGTTTCGATGAAAGCTACCGAGAGATTTCTCGGAGAATCATCAGATTCGGGAACGATCAGCTCTCGTCTCGAGCCGTCGTCTTCGTGTACACAGCTCGAGCAAGCTGTGGCTAGAGAGTAAAACCACTTCCCTTTAGGAGATTTATAGCGGAGCTCTCGCTTCCTATTCCGTTTAGGAAAGTAAGCGAAGCGCCAGCCGAGAGAGGAGAGATGCTTCTTCGCCTTCGTGGAGATATCCGACCGTCGCGTCCCGTTCGCCTTTCCGTTTTCTACGGTGGAGAGCCATTGTTGGAGTGAGTCCGGGTTCGATTCCGCTTCGACAGTGACGAAATCGCGTGGATCGTTGAGATCATCCATCGTCGTCATCATCATCTTCGAGAATTTTGGAATGATCGGTGAGGAAGGAGAGAAAACTATTTAGGTTTTTCTGAGACTAATCCGGCGTTAAGGTTTTGGAGGGTTTATTTATTTATTTTCCTTTTTTCGCTTCGATTAAGATAATTACCGTTTTTTACATGTTTATAATTATACCTTAATTAAATGGAAATTTTCTACTGAGTTTTTTTTTTAAAAGTGTTTGGTTTTCTCTTAAAACTAAAAGCCAAAATAGTTTTCATTATTTATTTGATAATCCAGACGAAGGGTAGAGAGTTAGAGAAATAATTTTTTCGGAAAATGTTTTTAGAAAAAAAAATAGAACTATGTCCCTTTAGACTAATCTATATTTTGTGTCATATTTTCATATAATACTCTTTAATATTTATGAAAATAATTTTAATAAATAGTTTTACAAACAAAAAATTTGGAAAAATAGTAACATTTGTTAAAATACCTATATGAACTTAATGGTATATTTTCTAGTTATAAAAAGTTAAAATTATAAATTTCAGATTATGTTCTAAAAAGTAAAATGACATTCTACCTAAGTAGAAAACGAAATCTATTTTTTCATTGAATCTACAATGTTTAATACGGATCTACGAATGGAAAGATTCTACAAATATGTAGAATACACATTCCGCTTAACCTACCATTCTAAAATTCTAAATCAAAATCTACACATTAATCTAATTCTAAAACATGTAGAAACCGACTTCTACGATTTACTATAAATCTAAAACATGTAGAAATCAAAATTCTAAACATTACTATAATTTTAAAAACTGTAGAACCGATTTCTACATATTAGTTGTATTCTACTGGATAAGAAATCAGTCCTAAAAATATGGAAACAAAATATTTGAGAATATTCACTTTTATATTTTTAAAAAATCGATTTAAAAAAAAACAAAAAAGCGACAAATCGATTTGAGAATATTCACTTTCATCCCAGAAAAATATCCTATTTTTAGAAATTCAAATTCAAAGGGTGCTACGGTTGTTGTCGATGAAACATTCTTGAAGAGTGTCCTATTTTTAGAAATTCAAATTCATATTTTAGAAATTCAAATATTTGAGAATATTTGAGAATATTTGAGAATATTCACTTTCATCCCGAGAAATCGAAGTTTAAAGAGTTGAAATCATGCTTGGTCGGTTCAAATCAAGTGGGAATCAATCCGGATATAATCATACAAAACCAAAAATCGATTTGGGATTCTTTCTCATCGGGATCGATCGATCTATTTCACAGTCGATCTATGAATCGACCTCACATCGAAGTGAAATGGACCAGGTCGATCAATATATATTTTCGATTTTTTGTTCTGAATATGACGGGATCGATCGATCCACTATAACTTGTAAAGTGGGATCGATCGATCTCCTTTGTCAAACTCAATATGTATCTTTTTAAAAATTACAATTTTAAAAGTATTACTGCCATTTTGGAAAATATTAGTCTAATAGGATATAAAGTAGTATAAATTAGTATAAAAGGACATAGTTACCATTTTTTTGTTTAAAAAAAACAGATTTCCCTTTTTTTTTTTTTTTGAGATTGGATGAGTGTTGTAAATTCCTGTTAATATACATGAAGCTGATTTAGGAAAAAAAAAACTAAATACATGAGCATGGCTAGCCTACGTATGAATCGTATAATCCACTATTGTCAATACGTTACTTACACCATTAAACCCCAAATAACACTTAGCCAAGAACTTATATAGCTCCTACTGTGTGTTGTTTCCTTGCATCAGCTCAAACAATAAAACTCATGATGGGCTTTTCTATAATCCGGCCCAGTAACAGTTAATATCCATTTTCTAAAACCCATTCAGCTATCTCCTTCCGTTTCCGCCAGCCAGCGAGTCAGCGACACAACACACTTTTGTTGAGCAATTAGGTGAAAATGTCAGTCGATCTCTCGTCTCTCACTCCTTTACTCGCCTCGTCTCTCCTATTCCTCTCACACAGCTGCTAAGAAAGGTACAAACTTTCATTCAGTTACGAGATTCAAGCTTTCACTAATCCGTTTTATACTCAAACAAATGCAAAAGTTTCTGTTTTTACAGGAGACGTGAGGTGCGCGATGAAGTCGTATAGATTATCTGAACTTAGTTTCTCTCAAGTTGAAAACTTGAAGTCACGTCCCCGCATTGACTTCGCTTCCATTTTCACCACTGTAAGTTTCTTGCTTGTGAATGTGCCCACTTGTCTTATCCTTATGGACATGAGCTCCCTCTTCAGGTTAACCCAATCATCGACGCCGTTCGTAGCAAAGGAGATGTTGCTGTCAAAGAGTATGTGACTCATTCTTTATTATTAGATGATTCAATGTTCTAGAAAAATAGCTAGGCTGATGGTTAGGCGTTTTATAGAGGATTATTGTTTACATCACAAAAATTGTAGTATCAGGTTCTGTCTCAACTCCTATTCCGTTAGGCTCGACTCTCCTGACACTTCTCTTCCCCTAAGAAACTTATGGCACATCACAGTACCAACGAAATCTAGCATTCCATGTTTCACAAACTCCAACCTCTCCCAACTATCCATCACCTTGAACCCAAACCCTGAGACCAAGTGCTCACAACCTCTTTAGCAGCAGGCAAAACCAATCTACGAACTCCCATTCTAGACATCTGCTTCTCCAACTCATCCATAAGCACTCTACACATCCCACTTCTCCTGTAACTAGACAACGTCGCCACCAAAGGGATCTCAGCTACATCTTTGTCAACTCTCATCGCCGCCACAGTCACAGGCTCGTTGTTCCTCTCGACCAAAACCGTATAAAACCCACGACCCACACCACTAGCGTCCTTCCTGTATATCAGCTCCTCGACAAGGTCTCTCCCAGAGAAAGGGTCCGTTGAAGGCTCAAACCCCTGGTGAAGTATCTCAACAGCAGAGTCTAGCTTGGCCATTTGTTCATCATCGTAGTGTTCATCGTCGTTAGGAGCTCTAGTCAAACTCCAAACCAAACCCTCTTCCCCTACCGCAATCTTACGTCCTAAAAGACTCTGAAGCGCGGAGAAGACTCTACTGCATTGCTTACTACAGAACCATCCTCTACACGAAACAAGACAAGTCTCTTGTTTCAAACACTTCAGATGGAACCTTCTTTGACACTGCTCACAAGTCATCAACTTGCTGTTTCCCAACGTTACCATCGATCCACAGATATCGCAGCAGCAACAGGGACAGAACCAGAGCTCTTCCTCGGGAAGAATGGGTAACCCTATGCAAGTATGGTGAAATGCTGATGGACATCCATCGCATAGAAGCAAGTCTCCACCGAAATGACAAACGCAACACACGTCACAGTTCTTCTGGACCACAGTCTTTCCTCCAGAATCTAATAGACTCCTTCTCGCACTTCCCATTCTTCTTCTCCATCACTTGTAAGACCTTCCTCAACGACTTCTCAAACCTTGGCCTTATCTCCCCTTGGCTTTGCTATCAAACGCAACATTGAGAATATCAGACAAAGGATGATTAAACGCAGTCGTTTCACAGTCATTCACTCTTCCTCTTCTTGATCAACTCAGACGAGCGAGTCTTCGTTAGAGTTACACCAGCAAACGCTGCCGTTTCGAAATCACTCACTCTTCCTCTTCTTCGACGCATCAACAATGAGAACGACTTTGGTCCCATTAAACGCAGCCGTTTCACCAACATTCACTCTCCTTCCTCTTCTTCGACACTATAAGCGCTTTGTTCCCAGTAAACGCCGCCGTTTCACAATCCTTCACTCTCTTCCTCCTCCTCGATACATTATCACCAGAAACGGTTTCGATGAAAGCTACCGAGATTTCTCGGAGAATCATCAGATTCGGGAACGATCAGCTCTCGTCTCGAGCCGTCGTCTTCGTGTACACAGCTCGAGCAAGCTGTGGCTAGAGAGTAAAACCACTTCCCTTTAGGAGATTTATAGCGGAGCTCTCGCTTCCTATTCCGTTTAGGAAAGTAAGCGAAGCGCCAGCCGAGAGAGGAGAGATGCTTCTTCGCCTTCGTGGAGATATCCGACCGTCGCGTCCCGTTCGCCTTTCCGTTTTCTACGGTGGAGAGCCATTGTTGGAGTGAGTCCGGGTTCGATTCCGCTTCGACAGTGACGAAATCGCGTGGATCGTTGAGATCATCCATCGTCGTCATCATCATCTTCGAGAATTTTGGAATGATCGGTGAGGAAGGAGAGAAAACTATTTAGGTTTTTCTGAGACTAATCCGGCGTTAAGGTTTTGGAGGGTTTATTTATTTATTTTCCTTTTTCGCTTCGATTAAGATAATTACCGTTTTTTTTACATGTTTATAATTATACCTTAATTAAATGGAAATTTTCTACTGAGTTTTTTTTTTTTTAAAAGTGTTTGGTTTTTCTCTTAAAACTAAAAGCCAAAATAGTTTTCATTATTTATTTGATAATCCAGACGAAGGGTAGAGAGTTAGAGAAATAATTTTTTCGGAAAATGTTTTTAGAAAAAAAAATAGAACTATGTCCCTTTAGACTAATCTATATTTTGTGTCATATTTTCATATAATACTCTTTAATATTTATGAAAATAATTTTAATAAATAGTTTTACAAACAAAAAAATTTGGAAAAATAGTAACATTTGTTAAAATACCTATATGAACTTAATGGTATATTTTCTAGTTATAAAAAGTTAAAATTATAAATTTCAGATTATGTTCTAAAAAGTAAAATGACATTCTACCTAAGTAGAAAACGAAATCTATTTTTTCATTGAATCTACAATGTTTAATATCGTGATCTACGAATAGAGATTCTACAAATATGTAGAATACACATTCAGCTTAACCTACCATTCTAAAATTCTAAATCAAAATCTACACATTAATCTAATTCTAAACATGATTTTGACAATGAAAATATGAATTAGAAGTGGTCTACAAACAAAAGAAAGAGAAAGAATATGCATAGATAGTTTCCTTGAAAAACAAAATTTCATTGGAATAAGCAAGCTCAGTTTACTTAGTCATCAGAGGCTAAATATCACTAGAACTAACACATCATATACATGCACATGAAAGAAAAAATTTGATTTATATCAAAAGATAACAATAAAAATATGTAACCCAAACATGATTTTCATTAAAATTCATTGTTTTTTCCAATAAACAGTGAAAACAGATATGGTATTTATATAGAAAAGAGAAAGCGGCAAAATGAAACGTCAAAACGATAAAAAGCTCCAAAAACGATAAAAAGCAGAAAACAAAATTTCAGGTGGAAATACAAATGATAGAGGTGTCAAAATAAATAAACCAACTCAAACCAACCTATATGAATTCATATGAACCAAACTATTTATGGATTTATGAATGAATCCAGCTCATTTACTTAATGGATTCAATCAATCTATATTTTATCTAAATTATTATTGTGTTAATGATTTTAATGAGTTGACTCTTTAGTAGATGTCATCAATATTACAATTCAACTTAAATAAGTAAATAGTTATATTATTTTCCAAATTATAATATCATTACCACTATCTAAAATATGTTTATGATTATGTAAATTTCGAAAAATAAAACTTATGAAATTAACTAATGTAAATAAGTATTACAGTGATATAAAAACATAAGATCAAAACAGAGTATGTTTCATTAAAAGAAACATTATATGAAATTTAGAATGTTTTTCCACTTTATACAACAATTCAGGCGAGATTCTGTCAAACCGAACAAAGTTAGCAAATATGAAAAACGCTTAAAACACCCAAAATCAAAACCCTACAACACAAAATGATCAAACTATTAGATTCAGATGCTTAATTTGATAGGGAAAAAAATGCACTTGGAAGTAGATTAGGAGAATCCTAGAGATCATGCTTTTGGACTCTGATTACTTCAGATCTGAAATCGCTGAGGCTAGCAACAAAGACTAACCAGACTTTTGGAATACGTTCGATTGAAATGGATTGGTTTGAATTATCTATTTACTCATTCTAACCCAAACCATTTTAACCCAATTTGTTAAACCCACTAGTCCATTAAATTCATTTATTCATTAGAATCTAATTTTTGATTCATTAAGATCTATAGATTGGACTAGTATATAGATTGATCCACTAATTTAAATCCATTTTGACATTCCTAGTCAAGAGGTTAAAATATCTTTCATAGATGAAAATGTTTATTACTCTTTCAAGGTTTAGTTAATCGGCTTGAGCCAACCTTTTGCAAAATGCTTCTTATATTGCATTGTCTTCGTTGTTTCTCTAAGGAAGATGTATAGAATCGGTACAACCACAGTTAGAAAACCAGAGGAGATAATGGATCCGATCACGGTGTCTGGTTTAGTTAACAGACACAAGTCTAATTAAAGACAAAAGATATACACAAAAGTTATATGCTTGTTAACCCACGTCAAAAGAGTAGATTCAGTCTTTACATCACAAAAAATTGTAGTATCAGGTTCTGTCTCAACTCCTATTCCGTTAGGCTCGACTCTCCTGACACTTCTCTTCCCCTAAGAAACTTATGGCACATCACAGTACCAACAAAATCAAGCATCCCATGTTTCACAAACTCCAACCTCTCCCAACTCTCCATCACCTTGAACCCAAACCCTGAGACCAAGTACTCACAACATCTTTAGCAGCAGGCAAGACCAATCTACGAACTCCCATTCTAGACATTTGCTTCTCCAACTCATCCATAAGCACTCTACACATCCCACTTCTCCTGTAGTTAGACAGTGTCGCCACCAAAGGGATCTCGGCTACATCTTTATCAACTCTCATTGCCGCCACAGTCACAGGCTCGTTGTTCCTTTCAACCAAAACCGTATAAAACCCGACCCACACCATCTGCGTCCCTCCTGAATATCAGCTCCTCGACAAGGTCTCTCCCAGAGAAAGGGTCCGTCGAAGGCTCAAACCCTTGGTGAAGTATCTCAACAGCAGAGTCTAGCTTAGACATCTGTTCATCATCGTAGTGTTCATCGTCGTTAGAGCTCTAGTCAAACTCCAAACCAAACCCTCTTCCCCTACCGCAATCTTACGTCCTAAAAGACTCTGAAGCGCGGTGAAGACTCTGCTGCACTGCTTACTACAGAACCATCCTCTACACGAGACAAGACAAGTCTCTTGTTTCAAACACTTCAGATGGAACCTTCTTTGACACTGCTCACAAGTCATCAACTTGCTGTTCCCTGACGTTACCATCGATCCACAGATATCGCAGCAGCAACAGGGACAGAACCAGAGCTCTTCCTCGGGGAGGTTCGGCAACCCGATGCAAGTATGGTGAAATGCTGAAGGACAACCGTCGCATAGAAGCAAGTCTCCACCGAAATGACAAACGCAACACACGTCACAGTTCTTCTCTGACCACAGTCTTTCCTCCAGAATCTAATAGACTCCTTCTCGCACTTCCCATTCTCCATCACTTGTAAGACCTTCCTCAACGACTTCTCAAACCTTGGCCTTATCTCCCCTTGGCTTTGCTATCAAACGCAACATTGAGAATATCAACAAAATCAAGCATCCCATGTTTCACAAACTCCAACCTCTCCCAACTCTCCATCACCTTGAACCCAAACCCCTGAGACCAAGTACTCACAACATCTTTAGCAGCAGGCAAGACCAATCTACGAACTCCCATTCTAGACATTTGCTTCTCCAACTCATCCATAAGCACTCTACACATCCCACTTCTCCTGTAGTTAGACAGTGTCGCCACCAAAGGGATCTCGGCTACATCTTTATCAACTCTCATTGCCGCCACAGTCACAGGCTCGTTGTTCCTTTCAACCAAAACCGTATAAAACCCACGACCCACACCATCTGCGTCCCTCCTGAATATCAGCTCCTCGACAAGGTCTCTCCCAGAGAAAGGGTCCGTCAAGGCTCAAACCCTTGGTGAAGTATCTCAACAGCAGAGTCTAGCTTAGACATCTGTTCATCATCGTAGTGTTCATCGTCGTTAGAGCTCTAGTCAAACTCCAAACCAAACCCTCTTCCCCTACCGCAATCTTACGTCCTAAAAGACTCTGAAGCGCGGTGAAGACTCTGCTGCACTGCTTACTACAGAACCATCCTCTACACGAGACAAGACAAGTCTCTTGTTTCAAACACTTCAGATGGAACCTTCTTTGACACTGCTCACAAGTCATCAACTTGCTGTTCCCTGACGTTACCATCGATCCACAGATATCGCAGCAGCAACAGGGACAGAACCAGAGCTCTTCCTCGGGGAGGTTCGGCAACCCGATGCAAGTATGGTGAAATGCTGAAGGACAACCGTCGCATAGAAGCAAGTCTCCACCAAAGTGACAAACACAGCACACGTCACAGTTCTTCTCTGGACCACAGTCTTTCCTCCAGAACTTTACAGACTCTTTCTCGCACTTTTTATTCTTCTTCTCCATCACTTGTAACACCTTCCTCAACGACTTCTCAAACCTTGGCCTTATCTTCACCTTGGCTTCACTATTAAACGCAGCCGTTTCAGAGTCATTCACTCTCTTCCTCTTCTTCGAAACATCAACATTGACAATGACTTTGTTCACATCAGACAAACGATTCTTCTCTTCATTAGAAGCTACTCCATTAAACGCCGTCGTTTCACGATCTTTCACTCTCTTCCTCTTCGAAAGATCAACAGTGAGAATGACTTTAGTCCCATTAAACGCAGCCGTTTCACAATCCCTCACTCTTCCTCTTCTTCGACACATCAACATTGAGAAGGGCTTTAGTCCCATTAAACGCAGCCGTTTCGCAATCCTTCACTCTCTTCTTCCTCCTCCTCTTCGATACACTATCATCAGAAACGGTTTCGATGGAAGCTACCAAGAGATCTCTCGGAGAGTCCGATTCGGGAACGATTAGCTCTCGTCTCGACCCGTCGTCGTCGTCTTCGTGGACACAGCTCGAGCAAGCCGTGGCTAACGAGTAGAACCACTTCCCTTGGGAGACTTGTACCGGAGCTCTCGTTTCTTATTCCGTCTAGGAAGTAAGCGAAGAGCCAGCCGAGAGAGGAGAGATGCTTCTTCGCCTTCGTGGAGATATCCGACCGTCGTGTTCCTCCGTTCGCCGTTTTCGTCTTCGTCTTTCCGTTTTCTACGGTGGAGAGCCATTGTTGGAGTGAGTCCGGGTTCGATTCCGCTTCGACAGTGACGAAATCGCGTGGATCGTTGAGATCATCCATCGGCTAATCTTTCGAGAATTTTGGAATGATGTTTTAGAAATCGTGAGGAAGGGAGAGAGTCGGAGCTTTAAAACTATTTTAGGTTTTCTGATGAGACGACTATATCCCGGCATAAGGTTTTGGAGGGTTTATTTTCCTTTTTTCACTTCATTTAAGATAATTACCGTTTTTTTACATGTTTATAATTATACCTTAATTAAATGGAAATTTCTACAGCGTTTTTTTAATAAGAAAAGTATTTTGATTTTTCTTCATAAGATTTTTATTGATAATGCAGACGAAGGCTAGAGAGTTGGAAAAAGAATTTTTTTTTTTTTAAAAGTGTTTGGTTTTTCTCTTAAAACTAAAAGCCAAAATAGTTTTCATTATTTATTTGATAATCCAGACGAAGGGTAGAGAGTTAGAGAAATAATTTTTTTTCGGAAAATGTTTTTTAGAGCAAAAATAGTAACTATGTCCCTAGACTAATCTATATTTTGTGTCATATTTTCATATAATACTCTTTAATATTTATGAAAATAATTTTAATAAATAGTTTTACAAACAAAAAATTTGGAAAAATAGTAACATTTGTTAAAATACCTATATGAACTTAATGGTATATTTTCTAGTTATAAAAAGTTAAAATTATAAATTTCAGATTATGTTCTAAAAAGTAAAATGACATTCTACTAAGTAGAAAACGAAATCTATTTTTTCATTGAATCTACAATGTTTAATAATGATCACTGAATGTAAAAGTATTCTACAAATATGTAGAATACACATTCCGCTTAACCTACCATTCTAAAATTCTAAATCAAAATCTACACATTAATCTAATTCTAAAACATGTAGAAACCGACTTCTACAGATTTACTATAAATCTAAAACATGTAGAAATCAAATTCTAAACATTACTATAATTTAAAAACTGTAGAAACCGATTTCTACATATTAGTTGTATTCTACGGATAAGAAATCAGTTCCTAAAAATATGGAAACAAAATATTTGAGAATATTCACTTTTATATTTTTAAAAAATCGATTAAAAAAAAATAGTGAAAATATAGGAAAAAGAAACATAAAAGTTTTAAAAACAAAGCTGGTAACTTTCAAAACACAGTATACCCAGCTGGCCTTTTCTAAATGATCAATTAGGAAAAAGAATAAAAATTAAATTCAAAACTAAATTGCTAAAATATTATTGTTTGTCACTAAAACTTCAGTAAGAGCTCTCCACAGTTGGAGCTGCTCTATAAGAGCGTGGTTAGCCTACATATGTATCGCATGATCCACTATTGTCAATACGTTACACACCATTAAACCCTGAATAACACTTAGCCAAGAACTTACATATTCTTTGATATGCTCTTTCTATGTTTTCTCCTCTTGCACAATAAAACTCATGATGGGCTTTTCTATTAGTCAGCCCAACAACAGTTTGTATCCTTTTAAAACCCGTTAAGTCATCTCCGTTCATTTCCGCCGGCGACACTTCACTCTGTGTTTGAGCAATCAGGTGAAAAATGTCAGTCGATCTCTCGTCTCTCCTTTTCCACTCACGCTGCTACTAGAAAAGGTACCAACTTTATTCGATTATGAGATTCAAGCTTTTACTAATCCGATATCTAGCCTCAAACCAAATTCAAAAGTTTCGTTTTTTACAGGAGATGTAAGGTGCTCGATGAAGTCGTATAGATTATCTGAACTTAGTGTTCCTCCGTTCGCCGTTTTCGTCTTCGTCTTTCCGTTTTCTACGGTGGAGAGCCATTGTTGAGTGATTCTGGGTTCGATTCCGCTTCTACGGTGACGAAATCGCATGAATCGTTGAGATCATCCATCGGCTAATCTTTCGAGAATTTTGGAATGATGTTTTAGAAATCGTGAGGAAGGGAGAGAGTCGGAGCTTTAAAACTATTTTAGGTTTTCTGATGAGACGACTATATCCCGGCATAAGGTTTTTGAGGGTTTATTTTCCTTTTTTCACTTCATTTAAGATAATTACCGTTTTTCTTTGACATGTTTAGACCTTAATTAAATGGAAATTTCTACAGCGTTTTTTAATAAGAAAAGTATTTTGATTTTTCTTCATAAGATTTTTATTGATAATGCAGACGAAGGCTAGAGAGTTGGAAAAAGAATTTTTTTTTTTTAAAAAGAAGATTGGATGAGTGTTGTAAATTTTGTTGATATACATGAGCTATTTTTGTTTGAATTAAATATATGAGCTAAATTGCATGTGGAATATACCAATAACCATATATCAAATCATTACCATGTCACTAAAGCTTAGACACAAAATACTAAGAGCAGATCTGATTTAAAAAAAAATAGTGAAAATATAGGAAAAAGAAACATAAAAGTTTCTAAAACAAAGCTGGTAACTTTCAAAACACAGTATACCCAGCTGGCCTTTTCTAAATGATCAATTAGGAAAAAGAATAAAAATTAAATTCAAAACTAAATTGCTAAAATATTATTGTTTGTCACTAAAACTTCAGTAAGAGCTCTCCACAGTTGGAGCTGCTCTATAAGAGCGTGGTTAGCCTACATATGTATCGCATGATCCACTATTGTCAATACGTTACACACCATTAAACCCTGAATAACACTTAGCCAAGAACTTACATATTCTTTGATATGCTCTTTCTATGTTTTCTCTCCTCTTGCACAATAAAACTCATGATGGGCTTTTCTATTAGTCAGCCCAACAACAGTTTGTATCCCTTTTAAAACCCGTTAAGTCATCTCCGTTCATTTCCGCCGGCGACACTTCACTCTGTGTTTGAGCAATCAGGTGAAAAATGTCAGTCGATCTCTCGTCTCTCCCTCCTCTATTCTCCTCGTCTCTCCTTTTCCACTCACGCTGCTACTAGAAAAGGTACCAACTTTATTCGATTATGAGATTCAAGCTTTTACTAATCCGATATCTAGCCTCAAACCAAATTCAAAAGTTTCGTTTTTTTTACAGGAGATGTAAGGTGCTCGATGAAGTCGTATAGATTATCTGAACTTAGTTTCTCTCAAGTTGAAAACTTGAAGTCACGCCCTCGCATTGACTTCTCTTCCATTTTCACCACTGTGCTATGCTTCCTCTCTTGCTTGCTTGAGAATTTGCCACACTTCTCTTTATCCATATGACATGAGCTCGCTCTTCAGGTTAACCCAATCATCGACGCCGTTCGTAGCAAAGGAGATGTTGCTGTCAAAGAGTATGTGGCTTATAGTCTTTAATTTCATTCCTTCTTTTCCATGGAAACCCATTTTGACTGCTTCGCTTCTGTTTCAGATATACTGAAAGGTTTGACAAAGTCCAACTCAGTAAAGTAGTGGAAGATGTATCCGAGCTTTCTATTCCTGAGGTAGTAGATTAACACTGTCAACGTACAAACATTTGTAATGCTCTTTCATGTGTAGTAAATGAGATTCCTTTCTACCTTTTTGTTTACAGCTTGACCCCACAGTCAAAGAAGCGTTTGATGTTGCGTATGACAACATTTATGCATTTCACTTGGCCCAAAAGTCTACTGAGAAAAGCGTTGAGAATATGAAAGTAAGTCCATTTAGTCACCGTTAGCTACTTAAGTCTTTTCAAGCTAGTGTTCACTTTTTGTTTTAGGGTGTCAGATGTAAAAGGGTATCGAGATCTATTGGTTCTGTTGGTCTTTATGTCCCTGGTGGAACAGCTGTTTTGCCATCAACTGCTTTGATGCTTGCAATTGTAAGTTCTCCTGTTTAGTACTTTTGTTTTCTCATTCTGCTTGTCATTCTGTAGTGATGTAGTCTTTACTTCCTC
The DNA here is from genome assembly GCA_016771965.1 of Brassica carinata. Classification (NCBI taxonomy): domain Eukaryota; kingdom Viridiplantae; phylum Streptophyta; class Magnoliopsida; order Brassicales; family Brassicaceae; genus Brassica; species Brassica carinata. The sequence continues at coordinate 27,145 of JAAMPC010000151.1, forward strand.
TCTCAGCCTGCTCAGATTGCTGGATGTAAAACAATTGTCCTCGCAACTCCGCCAACTAAGGAAGGAAGCATATGTAAGGTAACACTCTAGCTGTTTTGTTTTTCTACATATTCAACACTACTAACGTTTTGCTACTGAGCTGATGGGTTTGTTATGATGTTGTTGTTGCAGGAGGTGCTGTATTGTGCTAAGAGGGCTGGTGTAACTCACATACTTAAAGCTGGTGGAGCGCAGGTGTGTGTGTTAGCCTTTTCAAATATATATTTTTCATGCTTGCCATTTTTTTAATATTTGTAAGATTTTGAAATTTTCCATTTTTGACTTTGCAGGCCATAGCTGCCATGGCCTGGGGGACAGATTCTTGTCCAAAGGTATAATTAGAATTAATAATATGCTTCAGTAGCTTATATCAGACATCTTTTCCAGCCAACCACATATGAATTTATGCTGGTTGTTATGACAGGTTGAGAAGATTTTTGGTCCTGGGAATCAGTATGTTACAGCTGCTAAGATGATTCTTCAAGTATAGATATCGTTCCTTCTATTACTTTTTCGGTTCTAAATTGTTTATGTCCTATTGGATTGAAGTTTTCCTCCCATTTTGTTTTTTTGTTTCTCTTACTTCAGAACAGCGAGGCAATGGTTTCGATTGATATGCCTGCTGGCCCTTCAGAAGTTCTAGTCATCGCTGATGAACATGCTAATCCAGTTTACATTGCAGCAGACTTGCTTTCTCAGGTATTCCTCTCTCACCGGATGCACATTTTCAGTTTTTACACATCAGGGTGAGTTTGCGTCTGCTGCTAACTTCGTACATTTCTTTCTTTCTTTCTTTCTTATTTTGTTGTTGGTGTCTCTACAGGCTGAGCATGGTCCAGATAGTCAAGTTGTTCTTGTTGTTGTAGGCGACGGTGTAAACCTCAAAGCCATCGAAGAAGAAATCTCCAAACAGTGCAAAAGCCTTCCTAGAGGAGAGTTTGCTTCAAAAGCACTGAGTCACAGTTTCACAGTATTTGCTCGAGATATGATTGAGGTAACTCTACCGCCTCACACTTGCTCTTACAATCTCAATGTAACATCACCATTCGCTCTTTAATACCTCCAGGCAATAACTTTCTCAAACCTGTATGCACCCGAACACTTGATCATCAATGTCAAAGACGCTGAGAAATGGGAGGGACTGATCGAGAACGCAGGTTCTGTTTTCAGAGGGCCTTGGACTCCAGAGAGTGTTGGTGATTACGCTAGCGGCACAAACCACGTTCTTCCAACGTATGGGTATGCGAGAATGTACAGTGGCGCTCTTTGGACTCTTTCTTGAAGTTCATGACTGTGCAGTCCTTGACAGAGGAAGGTCTGAGAAACCTTGGTCCGTATGTGGCGACTATGGCTGAGATCAAGGTCTAGATGCACACAAGAGAGCCGCCACTCAGACTCAAGGATATTGAAGCTAAACAGCCTTCTCAAACCAAGTGAATGAATGCCAGTTTCAGATTCAAAGGAGACAAATCTGGTTTCTTTAGATTGTTTGATGGTATAAATAAAGAGATGTAACACTGTTTGTCATAATCTGGATTGTTTTCTTTACAAATGACACAGAGGCTGTAAGTTTATACAGTAAGATTCAAGAACATTACAGAAAAAAAAGTTCTACAAGAATAATAAATCGTTTTGTTGATCAGTTTCTTGTAGCTCAAGCTGGTAAAGGCTCTTCGAGAACTGCAGAGGGAAAGGAACACAGACCAATTAAAACATGTCTGAGTTTAGTTCTTGCAAAATCTAACAATACTATCACAAGGAGAAGGAGAAGAAGAAAAAGAAGGAGAACCTTTTCTCTTTGTGGCAGATTCAGCTTTTGAAGCAACAGGTGTTTCCGTTGGCACATCAGGTAGATTCAGCTTATCAGATTCGTTTGTAGGCACATCAGGCATCTCATCAACAATAAGCTTTAAACAAAACATACTTAATCATGAGTCTCTTTATTATCAGATAATAAACAAGTATGTTTCCAATTTGACACATGAAACATACCTGACTTTCTAGGTTGTCAAACTCCGCTAATATCTCTTCTTCATCCTCTGCTGATAGTTTCTCTCCCAATATAGCATTCAGCTCCTGAACATCCAACAAATGTTATTACACAGTCAAACACAGAAGCTTGACAACATGATTGATTATAAAGGATTCAAAAGTGGTATCAGATGCATAAAAGTGAGTATATATACAAAAGACCAAAGTGTGGACTCACATCTTGATACGCTTTAGCATCAGCAGTATCATCCATAAGTTTCTGAACATCATCAAGGCCCACCTCCCTTTGAATCGCTTTAATAGCACTGCTACCTTGCTTCAAGCTCTCAAACACTGCCTTTTGTTTGCTCGTAAGTTCTATATCTGCCAACTGAGTCACAATGAAAAGTTTGAGCTATGTCATGAAAAAAGCATCAAAGGCGATGATGCAGGACATAAACAAGAAGATGTACTTGTTGTTCAACATTGATGACCCACTGATCAACTTGCTTCAATAACTCTTCTTGTGTCCGTTTCTTCCTTAATGCTAACAAAGCTTTCTCCTTTCGGTTTTGTCGGATTAAGTCTCTTGCAGCTTGCTTCTCTGCTTCAATGACTTTCTCAAGCTAAAAGTTAAGAATATGGGTTATAGTGGAATGAGCCAAGAACACAAAAGCTGGAGACTTTGCTCATCAGTAGTACTATTTGATCTCAGTTTCAACAAAACTGCATTGTATGGTTAACTTAACCTATTTGATCTCAGTTTCCATACAAAGATAAGACATGAAACTCGTTCAAAGCTCAGAAGCCTTTGAACAAGTGAGAATCGAAAACCTGCTGCTGGTATTGACCGAGCTTGCGTCTCTGGGTTTTGAGAGAGAGAATCGCTCGATCAACGTCCGTGATCTGTGGTTTCTTCACGAACAAGTTCCCCATCTACTTTCACTTTTGCAATCCAACTCCAATCTCTCTCTCGATCATACCAAATCTAAATCGAACCGATCTTTTTTTGTCTGCAAATCGAACCGATCTAAACCGTTTGAAATTGAGCAATCGAACGGAAATTCTTACAGAAGGAAAAAGATTCTCACATACCAAACCAAAATCATCGGAATGTAACCGGAAGAAACCAATTTTCACTTGTCACAATTTGGTTCGTGTTTATATCAAAACCAGAATAAACCAGTTGACCATTTTCCGCAGAATCAAAACGGTTCGAAGCTTTTTCCTTTCCTTCTCAAACTCTTGTAAAACGCATGATCCGGCGATAGCGTGTGGTCGCAAAACGCTGTCGCAGCGTCCCGACAAGGTCGGTTAGCTAACAAACCGGCCGGTTTAGGCTCAGGAGCTTGATTTAAATTCGGCTGGTTCAAGAGCTCCAAGCCGTAGTTTTTTTTTAGAGTAAACTTTAAAATGGGAAACGAATCCAAAAGCCAGCTAGACAGATCCTAAATCTCGACGAGGGAATTGACTGAAGAGAGGGGAAAGTTAAGTATCTACCTAGATCCAAGCTCGGAGCTTTGAAAATTCTGAATCGTCTCCACATCTTAACCGGGTGAGTTTCACTTTTTTCTTTTAGATTTCGATTTAGGTAATTCAGTTAACTTGGAATGATTAGATTTTGAGCTTTGTTGTTCTGATGAATCAAAGATGTAACGTATGTATATAAAGATTGGATTTTGATGTTCTTATGGATGGTTTCTATCTCTTCTGTTTCCAGAATCATTGAACTATCTTTGTAATGGTTTTATCACTGTAACTTCTTCGTAAAAGCTTTGCCTTTTGATCTCTCAAGACTTTGGTTATGTCTGTGTTTACAGTTATAGCTTCGGTTATCTCCAATGGAACCTGTTCCACCATCGCCCATTACATGGCCAAACGAAGGGACTCTCACCAACGAGTGGGTCCACGGTCTTATGTCCTCTTTCGAATGGTCTTCATGGAACCTCCCTCCTTCTCAGTTACCTTCGGTGATGCCTGTCAACGTCTTTGACTCCTCATCCTCACCGCTTCCAAAATCCTCCACAAAGAACGTAACATCGTCCATGTCGATGATCTTGAGTCTGATTCCAAAGTTGTTGTGGTTGGTGACGTTCATGGTCAGCTCCATGACCTTCTCTTCTTGTTAAAAGACGCTGGCTATCCATCTCAGAACCAGTTTTATGTCTTCAACGGTGACTATGTTGATCGTGGTGCTTGGGGTCTCGAGACTTTCCTCGTCCTCTTGTCCTGGAAGGTAACAACAGCTCTTAACTAACTAACTATACCCTTATGCTTGTGTTGAACATGGTTCTAAAAGTCGGTTTAGGAAGCGCCTGTCTAGGCTGTAAATCTGCCATAGCCGAAACTTCTATATAGATTGTTTAAACCATTTTAAAAGATTGTTTAAACCATTTTAAATCTGTTTCTGTTAAATTGATTAATATCTGTACAAATCCCCAAATTTATCTTTTTTTTGTTTTGTTTTGTGTATCAGTGTATCTAATTTGGATAATTAATCAATAATTTTATAAATAAACAAAAACTAAACTATTTTATATAAATGTTAAATATATATAATATAAATTAATAATTTTGAACGCCTATGTCCAGCTTAGGCTCCAGAATAATCAGCCTGTTCTCTGCATTGGTTGAAACTCATATCTTTTGGATGTTTAGGTACTGATGCCTGACAGAGTCTTCCTTCTCCGTGGCAACCATGAATCCAAATACTGTACATCTATGCGGTTCGAAGGAAGTGCTTACAAAATACGGTGACAAGGGAAAGCATGTGTACCGCAAATGCTTGGGCTGCTAAGCCCTTCCTTTGGCTTCCATCATCGCAGGACGTGTTTACACAGCACACGGAGGGCTTTTCCGCAGCCGGTCTTGCCTAAGAGAACAAGGGTAAAAGAACCGTAGAGTGCGTCTTCTAGAGCCTGAAACGAGCTCGTTGAAACTCGGTTCTTTAGAAGAGTTGATGCAAGCTCGAAGATCAGTTCTTGATCCTCCTTGGGAAGGTTCTAACTTGATCCCGGAGATGTTCTGTGGTCTGATCCTTCCATGAGTCCTGGACTTTCGCGAATGAACAGAGAGGCATTGGTCTTCTTTGGGGTCCTGATTGTACAGAGGAGTTTTTGAAGAAGTATGAACTAAAGGTAACACCAATACATAATCGATACTTGCTTGCTTTTGAACACAATCTAATAAGGATCCAACTGTGTTTTATTGGTGCAGTTAATCATAAGATCACATGAAGGTCCAGATGCTAGAGAGAAGAGAGATGGCCTAGGTGGAATGGACATAGGATATACAATAGATCACAATGTTGAATCTGGAAAGCTTATCACTATCTTCAGTGCTCCAGACTATCCACAGTTCCAGGTATTTTTCTCCATCTAATCTGACTCACACAACAACACACGAGAAGATTGATGCGGATCAGAATCTTTAATATGTTGTTGTTGTTGTGGTGCAAGGCAACGGAAGAGAGGTATAGAAACAAAGGAGCTTATATTATACTGCAGGCTCCTGACTTCTCTGATCCTCAGTTTAGAGTTTTGAAGCCGTTACTCCACGACCAAAGGTAGTTGATGAACAACTGGTTGGTTTCTGGTTCCTTCTTGTTTTGGATGCATATAGTGTGACATTCGTTTCTTATAAACGTGCAGTCAATCCGTTTTATGACTTTGAAAACGTGATTGATTCTGATGATGAGATGGATAAGTCTGCATTGGACACCAACGAGGAACAAGCAACTCACTGACGCTGATCGTTGAAGCAGCTGAAAGAAGGAGTATCTTGTAATGAAGTATTTTACAGCTTTTTTTTTGATTGATCATCACTTTACAAAGAAAATGGAACCGAGTGTATATCAATTCTGATTAAAGTGGAGACCGTTCTGTAGAATTAATTTTTATTATGGATTCAATATTTCAGGACACAGAAGCTTTTGCCTTTGAACATTTGGATCTTTTGTTTAGGTTTAATTAGATAGGTATACATTGATAGTGTCAGATTGATTTGAGATGTCAACTAGTGATTGTAGAGGGCTGTTAAAACTTGTAAGGATGCCTCACAGAACACGGCCATTGATGGGACTGTTGACTTCCTCACTGGAGTAAAACACTGTTTTGGTGTAGACCATCCATAACTCCAGTTTATGAGTTTGTCTGCTTGTTGCCTTACTGGGAGAGACGGGTATGTTTAACATGGATTAACTTGGATGCATATTCTTCCTATACTGTATTCCTAGTCATGATTTTGCTAAATATATGGCTATAATCTTTTCCTGGTGTAATTGTAAATCTCCAAGCCACATCTAATCTGGGAAACTATCTTTGCGTTCAGTGAATCTTTAGCTAAGGATCTTGATCTATAGAGATCAAACTATCATTAAGGTTGTAGATGATTCTGACTCTCTCTCCCCTCTGTAGAATAGCTTTAGCTGAATGCTGAATGAATATATGTGCATCTTTTGAAAGACAGTAATAAGATGTGGTTGGTGCTAACTAGCTCATGGTTTATTAGAGCTGCTTAGTGCACTTTGAAGGATTAAATTGCAATTGCAGTTTAGCCTTTTTAAGATTTCTCTTGACTCCTAAACTGATAATAATCATTTCTTTTGTCTATAGACAGCTTCGTTCTCAAATGGTACAAACAAAAGATATACAGCTACTTCTCAAGCATCTGCTGGGTGAGTCTCTACAGGTCATAGGCATCCAAAGTGGTAACACTTAAATATAAACTGTCCTGTCGGCAAATGTTTTCATCACTCATACAAAGTTCACATGATCCCCGGGTTCGATCCGCGTTGGCCACGGGGTTTTCACATGGTCCCTCCGGCCTCCGAAGCCGCTGCCGTAAAACCCTCGGGCCCTTAGTGGTTCAGATTGTGGGGGCGATCGGTTAGGTCGGGTTCCTATGGGGATCCGGACACCGGTTAACAAAAAAAAAAAGTTCACATGATCTTCCCCATTATCCTCACTTCTCAACACTGATAAATTTATATATATATATATATATATATATATGGTTAGACATTTTGCAAACCTGACATATTATCATAACTCGACCCTTATTGTGGATAACCACAAAATTGGTCAGTTATGCTTTATATATATTGAAGCATTTAAGCTTGAATTGATCTGCCAAATCATAAGTCCAAGTAGAAAGTGATTGAACCTACAAAAGACTCACACCAACCCATGTGGGTGTTAGGCACTTTGTTCATCAGACAAGCTTCGACATATACTCACCTCAATGTTTATAATGCTTTCATGTGCACAAATTCCCGTAGCGTCTTAACAGATAATAGATGAAACCTCCATGTCAAGCCTATATTATTATAAGGTCTTATCTTGTCTCTCTAATAAAAACCTTTAAAACTGTAAGTCACATGCCTTGTATGATGTTTTTTTGGACAAAGAGTTGTATGATGGATGTTTACACCACTGGATTAGAAGTAAAAGATAAAAATGTAACAAAAATATTTGTGATTGTGTGTGATAAGGTGACAACAAATGTCACGATAAGAGACTATACTGATCTAGAAGTTTGTTTAGTTGACTTTAATGCCAAAATAGGACAATACCTATGAATCATTGATGTATTAGGCAATGCAATAATGTCTTCATTCATTTCATTTCCTAACTTTCTTCACCTAATTTCCTAGCTAGAGATGTGACAACTTGTCACTGGCAAAGCATATAATGTTGGTTTTTAATTTCGATTTTAAACCTTTATTTTCGCCAAACATAAGTAGATGAATACAATGTATTTCACGTATTCAATGTAAAAATTTCTCGTATTTTCAATGCATTTCTATTTAATGTATTTCATTTTTTTGATTAAACTTTTTTTTTTTACAAAAGAAAAGGTTCGTGTCAAAAAAAAATGTAAAAGAAAGTAAAAGAAATGTAGTTAATGCGCAAAAGAAAACAGTAAATGAATGTAAAAGAAAGGTAGTTAATACGAAGAGGTAAATGAAAGGGTCAATTAAAGTATAAACTTTACCGGTGAGGTCCGTATTTGAATACTATGTGAGGAGGGACCCCTCTGCAATTAAAGCCTCTGTACTTCTGCTGGTGTTAGTGAAAACATATTTACTGTGCAGTTAGAAAAAGCCTGTGGCCTCCTTAAGTCCTCAGTATTGTTACTATGCACTCTCCATCGCGCCTTTATTACCATCTCCCTTTTAGATAGTGAAAGAGAAGCTGCAAAATTTTCTAATTTAGAAGTTTCTTATTTATTCTTTTTGATAAAAAAACAATTTGAAATCAGATTTCTCCGAACCAGAAAAATATCTTCTGCTCAGAAGAGAGGAACTGTGATCGATGGCGGAGGAGGAGATGGTGGCCGATGAAGCAGTAACAGCTCCGCCTCGTAAGGTCCTCCTCATTTCAGCCGGTGCTAGTCACTCCGTCGCTATACTCAGTACGTCTCTCACTCTTTCTTCTTTCACTCTTTTGTTATCGGTTACGGAGATAGATGATCACCGGAACTATAGAATCGCCGGCGTTAGAAGGCTGTAATCTTCACGGATTATCTCTGATCTGAAGTTTTCCTAACTCTAGAAATGAGTTTAAGCTCTCTGTAGTTAATAAGAGGAAGCAAGGATTCGATAGTTCGATGTTTGATTTTGATTTTGATATATTTGGTAGCTGGGGATGTTGTTTGCTCATGGGGCAGAGGAGAGGATGGACAATTAGGTCATGGAGATGCAGAGGATCGGCCTTCTCCTACGCAGCTAAGCGCCTTGGATGACCACCAAATCGTTTCCGTTACCTGTGGTGCTGACCACACTGTTGCTTATTCACAATCACGCATGGAGGTCTACAGCTGGGGATGGTATGCTTCTCATCAAACACCTTCGCCTTAGAAATTTGAAGTATTCTAAAGGAGATGATGACCACAAGTTTCCTCTCTGGATTTCACTTAATAAACTCATTGGTACAGATTTTAACTCTAGCTCTGATCTCTCCTCCATGTGTTTTGCAGGGGTGATTTTGGGAGATTAGGCCATGGGAACTCCAGCGACTTGTTTACTCCGTTGCCAATCAAAGCATTGCACGGTGTTCGGATAAAGCAGATTGCTTGTGGGGATAGTCATTGTTTGGCTGTGACTATGGAAGGAGAGGTGCAGAGGTATTTTAATCTTAGCTATTCTTCTTCTCCTTATATGCATTCAACAATCACATTTAAAATAGTCACTTGTCAATGCTTTTCATCTGAATTTGATGATGTCAATAGCTTCAAGTGTAATTTTATTATCTATTTTGTTTTATTGTTCCTGTCTTGTTTACCAACATATCTCTTTGAATTTTTCTTTGCATAAAGCTGGGGGCGCAACCAGAATGGTCAGCTTGGTCTGGGGACACAGAAGATTCTCTAGTTCCTCGGAAGATTCAAGCCTTTGAGGTTCGTGTCCCTATCTATTATTATAGTGGCATAATGTTAATATCTTTTTGTCATGGTAGTAGCTTCCTGAACTCGCCAAAGACAATGTGCTTCATAATTGGGTCAATGTTGGGTCCATTTACGCAACTTGCTCTTCTTAAAGATACGAGTATTACTTGTTAAGGGTCCACATCTGGTGGAGAAAATTTCAACATATAAGTACTGTATGCAGTATTAGTAACCAATAAATATGGAGGGTCTAAAAATAGCTATAACTGTGTGCTATACTACCTGCAAGCACATATAGATGGTAAGGTCTATTGATAATTGCTCTTAAGGTAAATTAGAAAATTTAGTGATGGGAGATTGTAAGTTTATGTACTTAGGCAGCTTAATTCAGTGTGTTTCATCAACACTTCCAAATTGTAATGGATGCAGGGAATACGAATCAAAATGGTTGCTGCTGGTGCAGAACACACTGCTGCGGTTACAGAAGATGGTGATCTTTATGGATGGGGATGGGGAAGATATGGAAATTTGGGATTAGGTGACCGGAATGACCGCTTGGTTCCTGAAAGGGTTACCTCTGCTGGTGTAAGCTATCAGACTCCTGTTCTATAACTATTATAAACACCTGCCACTCGTTTAAACTTGCGTTTGAAATTCAGTATACATGAAATCAATTGAAGATAGTTCAGTGAGGCTTGCCCTTGATTATATGCGCTGCGCTATGTAGCTGTAAAGATTGATAGAGTCACAAATATATGCCATCTAGTTTCACTTGATAGGAGTGAGGGAAGGGACCATAAATCATTTTAGAATTCTATAATCAAAAACAAATTATTTTATGTATTATCAGGCCTTAGGGTATCCTAGATGATCATTGATGTCATGTGTGCTCCTTTTAGCTTGACGCTTGTTTCATTTATTTGGCTCTAATAATTCTCGTTTTCCTGTTTGTGGGAACTACAAATGTAGGGTGAGAAGATGTCGATGGTTGCTTGTGGATGGCGGCACACGATATCAGTCTCTTACTCTGGAGCATTATATACTTATGGATGGAGCAAATATGGACAGCTAGGACATGGTGACTTGGAGGATCACCTTATTCCTCACAAACTGGAAGCGCTGGGCAACAGTGTTATATCCCAGGTGACTTTTGAAATATCCATCAGATGGGGTTATTATTTGGGTTTTTTTCTTATTCTAGCTGCATGGATAAAGTAGTAAAGTTGGTGACAGTTATTGCCTGCTGAAGAAGTCTGTTCTCATTGTATTTGTATCTGCTGATTGTGTTCTTCTGGCCGAGCATCTTCTTGACTTTCTTGGTTATTTTTTCCAGATTTCGGGAGGTTGGAGACATACAATGGCATTGGCTTCAGATGGAAAACTCTATGGATGGGGTTGGAATAAGGTCAAGAATGTCTCACTTTTTTCTTAATCTGGACCTTATTTCGCAGGAATGTATAGAAGACATTATCTACACATGCTTTATGCATCCACTTGGATAGTATTTTAAGGAAAAATCGTGCAATCCATTTATTGGGTTGCTTTAGTAACTTACCTCCAATAGGACAAGCCTCTAATTTTCTGTCTTTTTAGCATGCAGTTTGGGCAAGTAGGAGTGGGAGATAATGTAGATCAGTGTTCTCCTGTGCAAGTGCGGTTTCCCGATGATCAGGCATGTTACTTGTCTTACAATGACCCCAACGAAAATTTAAGCAGACAGCTTGTCACACTGTTCGACAGCTACATAATCACATTCATCAGCTCAAGTCTCTGACTTTGCTGTTTTCTTTTTTTCTAACGCATACAAATCTTTTGTGGAAGCTCACAGAAAGTAATTCAAGTCTCATGTGGATGGAGACATACCTTGGCTGTGACTGAAAGAAACAATGTGTTTGCTTGGGGCAGAGGTACAAATGGACAGCTCGGCATTGGAGAGTCGCTTGACAGGTAAAAGTTGTGATCATCTAGACGCTCATAGATTGCATACATTTTGTTTCATAAACAGAAATATGAATAGAGATTGGGCATTAATATCGTTCCTTCCACAAAACCCACTGCTTCACAATCCCATTCCAGTACCCATCGTTGATAATGTAAAATGGATGTTTTGGTTTTTCGGTCTTTATAGGAATTCCCCCAAGATTATAGAAGCACTCAGCGTGGATGGAGCAAGTGGACAACAGATAGAATCTTCTAATTTCGATCCATCTTCAGGTAAAAACGGAAAATCTACACTTGTAACTATTCTTAAAATAGCACAAAGTGAGCTAAAATTTCAATATTTCACTTTATCCATTGCCTTGCTATAGGGAAAAGCTGGGTGTCACCATCAGAGAGGTATGCGGTTGTTCCCGATGAAACTGTAAATGGTTCAAAGGAAGGCAATGGTGGTGATATCAGTGTACCACAAACTGATTTAAAGCGTGTACGAATCTGAGTTCAGACAATTCATTGTCTTTTGTTTGGTCTCGGAATGTTTATCAAATCTCTTTTGGGGTTTAACGTTTGTTTGTACTAGTACGTTTGACAAGTTTGGGATTTGCTTTTTGTATTTTGTAACTTTCCACTCTAGAGTGCTTATTTCTCTAAGTAATCAAAGAAGGAAATAGAGAACAAAACATGCATTATGAAATTACAAGACTAAAAACGCGCATGCAAATTTTATGAACTTTGAAACCATGCATTATGAAATTATCAAAATGAATCATAGACATTAGACAATCTAAAATTAGTTAATTGTCCACATTAAGGAGTTTTCTTCGTAAATATCATTACTTCCAGTTTCTTTAAAATACTATAGCACAAGCTAAACACTGGATGAATGTCTATCGGTTTGGTGCATGTTGATTCGTCATCAAACTTCTACGCTCATTTTCGTAAAAACTCTATAAATTAATAAACATCCCAAACTAATAAATTTCATAGGTTCCGAGTTGGACTGTGTAAAATTTGACAAAACTGAATTAAATAATATTTTTAATAGTCTTATATAAATATATGGTCCCTACATAAACACAAATTAATAGTTATTGTTCATAACGTTCTTTTGACATCTATTGTTCATAACGTTTATATAAATATAATCAATATATTGCATAAATTATATTTTCCATTCATAGTAAAATTTATCTTTACTATTTCTTAATCCCTCTAAATATACTAATGTTATTTTACACTTAAAATGCATTTATATTTACTGTATACCCCAAATAATAAAATAAAAACAATCTAATACTTGTATCAATAAAATTTAAGCAATACATATACCGTAAAATTAAGTATTCTTCATATGTATACATAAACCCATTTAACATATATATAAACCTAAAAAGGAAATTTTCTGTAAATTAAAAATTTTATAAATTAATAAAATTTCAAAATTTCAAAATTATTAATTTATAGAATTTTTACCGTATAGAATTTTAATGGTGACAAAAATTATCCTATTGATGTGGATAATGTTCTATACTGTATAGAATATTATCCACATCAATGTGAGATGGGGGAAGGTGAGGATGAGATTAAAATGGATATTCTATTAGATAAAATATTAATATTATTAGACATGATTATTTCTGATTTATATCATTAATGAATATCACAATTTTGCCAGAACTACATTTATTTTTATAAAAGATTATTAAAATTTATTAATAGCGTTTAAGTCTTTTGATCTTGAGCCTAAAAAACACCTAAATGGATCAATAAATATTGGACCTATATATTTATAAGATATACTAAATTTAAGTTTAATATAAATATTCTAAAATTAAATATTAGACCTACATATATTATGAAAACTAAATAAATTAACAAACATAATAAAATCAAAGTATTAATTTTAATCTATGTATCAATATTCAAAATAGATCATTGTTAAACTATTGAATATTTTCAGTATAAAAAACTCCATATCCTACACTAAAAATCATATACATATTTGAATATAATTTTGCGTATAATATTATTTAACGATCAAAAATGGGCATATACACAATAATTTAAAAAATTATTTACCATGTCATTTTGTACATAATATTGATATGAAAATCACGAGTATTTAAGAATATTTTAAAAATTATCATAAAATTAAATTTTAAATCTAAAATAAAAAATAATAAGTTATTAATAATGAAAATAAATTGATACTGTCATATCAATAAGTTATTTAATATTATAATTTTTATTTGGATGACATAATAAAACTTCCATCAAAATCTAAGAAATCACATAATATTTAAAATTATATAGTAATTTAATAAAAAATATTAAAATATTATCGTATATTTTATGTTTCTATCGGATCAAAAGTACCAGATCGCAGGTAAATAGCGAGTTTTTGGATTTTTGGTTCTATTGGATTTTTAATTAATGATTTTTAATTAAATCCAAACCAGTTACATACAAGGTAACGGGTCTAGTGGTTCAACCACGGATCTGGACCAGATATGAAAAACCTCTTAAAACTCAAACATACAACTTTTAAACTATTTGTTTTCTAATAAAAAGTTATAAATTCATTCAAATTTTATAAAAATGGTTCAAAAAAATATTTGTGTTTACAAAGATAGTAATAGCTTCTAAATTGAATAGTGATAAAAAATGTGTAGATTGATGGTTAGAACTATGATACAAATATATGACAAAAACTCATTTTCAGTTTAAACTTGACAATTCATAACATTACTACATTTTGATAACGAGAACACATTTTTCTTCAATATAGGATATCTATATTATTAAATCACACATATCAGATTTAAATCTATTTCTAACAAATACCATATTTTGAAGCAAGAAAAACAAATGATAAAAACATAAAAACTCAGTTGTTATGATTCAAAACAAAAATAATGATAATTTGTAAATCATTTTTAGATCAATAAATGAAAAAATAAATTCAGAATTTTTAAACGTGAATCAAAATCTAGTATATATTATCACCGGTGCCTAAGACGGAGCCAAAAAGCAAATGCCTCAAGAAACCTGAACTCCAAATTCACAAAAGAAATAAGTGACAAATAAGTGACCACTAGCTGATCCATCCACCTACACACACACACACACAAAAAAACTTATTATACTCTAAACTCGGACATACGAGACAGTTTTTAGGAACATAATGATATATCCTAGAAGATATATTTAAATTTGGCAGGAAAATGAAAGCGTAAGCTGCAGTCAAGCTTTTAAACGAACAATTAAACAAAGGAGTTCCAAATACTCTACCTCGGGCAAAATTTTCAAGAGTTCCAAGAAACCAGGCGCATATTCATCTCATCCCTAAGCCAGCTAACAATACCAGCATCTCTCCAATCGTCCGCAGGAACCAAGGCTGCAATAGCAATACTAATCTGCAATACAAAATACTTAAGTAAAAACAAGACAAACCAAATGTCAATAGATGCAGACTTGCAGTCTTCAAGATTGCATATAGAGAGAGTTAAAGGCCTTGTTACATTGCTTCTAAGGGTCTGAGAACAAAAAGTTTCAAAATTGCTGGAAGAAAATTATCCGCAACCTAGAAGAACACACAACAGCACATAGTAAGAGACCGTTCCACCAAAACGTCCTCTTGTCGAAATCGACAATCATGGTTCAAAAAAATAATAGAAAAACTGACAAAACTAAGCTAATTGTTGCTCAAACAAGATAGATCTGTTCATACGCGCTAAACACTAATTCGAACAAAACAGAAATAAATTGTATTCAACATAATTCGAGCTTCATGCTAAGCATATGACGGTAAAATAAGCAAACCGAGAATACAAAATCGATAAAAGGATGAAGCTTTGTGCACTTATGTAGTCTAAATTAGCTAGTAATCGACTAATTAAAACCAAAACAGTAATGGAGAACAATCAAACCCAGAAAAATCTAGGTTCAATGAAAATTGCCTGCCAAGCATTGAGGGAGGGAACATGAAATTCACATGAAAGGAAACATGGCTACCACCATGAGGATATGTCAGTACAACCTGACCACCTGCAACAAATACAACAAAAGTAGAGTAAATAAGCAAAAAAAAAAATACAAAAAATTATAACTAACAAATTGCAGTAAAAATACCTCCACATGGAACAAACAGAACAACACCAGGAACAAATGTATCTCTAGTAACAGATCCAACTCTGGATCAGCGAGGGAGATCAATGCTCTTGACGACTTTGGCGAGATGACCAAGATCCACTGCTTGTATTTGTAAAATGTATCAGTGACAAAACAAACAAAATAACAATAAGAGATACAGTTCAAATACCTTCTGCAAATATTGCAGCGAGCAACATACAGAAAACAAATATAACAATAAAACTTTAATATCAATAACAAATTATAAAAAATAAAAAATACCTTCACAAATAACCACATAATAAACTCAATGGTAAAATATATGTTATTTCAAGATCAAACTAATGTTATCTCAAAACAAAACAAAAAGATGATGTTAGGAAAACCTTGTTCATCATTAGGTCAAATTCTAAACATGATTTTGACAATGAAAATATGAATTAGAAGTGGTCTACAAACAAAAGAAAGAGAAAGAATATGCATAGATAGTTTCCTTGAAAAACAAATTTCATTGGAATAAGCAAGCTCAGTTTACTTAGTCATCAGAGGCTAAATATCACTAGAACTAACACATCATATACATGCACATGAAAGAAAAAAATTTGATTTATATCAAAAGATAACAATAAAAAATATGTAACCCAAACATGATTTTCATTAAAAATTCATTGTTTTTTTTCCAATAAACAGTGAAAACAGATATGGTATTTATATAGAAAAAGAGAAAGCGGCAAAATGAAACGTCAAAACGATAAAAAGCTCCAAAAACGATAAAAAGCAGAAAACAAAATTTCAGGTGGAAATACAAATGATAGAGGTGTCAAAATAAATAAACCAACTCAAACCAACCTATATGAATTCATATGAACCAAACTATTTATGGATTTATGAATGAATCCAGCTCATTTACTTAATGGATTCAATCAATCTATATTTTATCTAAATTATTATTGTGTTAATGATTTTAATGAGTTGACTCTTTAGTAGATGTCATCAATATTACAATTCAACTTAAATAAGTAAATAGTTATATTATTTTCCAAATTATAATATCATTACCACTATCTAAAATATGTTTATGATTATGTAAATTTCGAAAAATAAAACTTATGAAATTAACTAATGTAAATAAGTATTACAGTGATATAAAAACATAAGATCAAAACAGAGTATGTTTCATTAAAAGAAACATTATATGAAATTTAGAATGTTTTTCCACTTTATACAACAATTCAGGCGAGATTCTGTCAAACCGAACAAAGTTAGCAAATATGAAAAACGCTTAAAACACCCAAAATCAAAACCCTACAACACAAAATGATCAAACTATTAGATTCAGATGCTTAATTTGATAGGGAAAAAAATGCACTTGGAAGTAGATTAGGAGAATCCTAGAGATCATGCTTTTGGACTCTGATTACTTCAGATCTGAAATCGCTGAGGCTAGCAACAAAGACTAACCAGACTTTTGGAATACGTTCGATTGAAATGGATTGGTTTGAATTATCTATTTACTCATTCTAACCCAAACCATTTTAACCCAATTTGTTAAACCCACTAGTCCATTAAATTCATTTATTCATTAGAATCTAATTTTTGATTCATTAAGATCTATAGATTGGACTAGTATATAGATTGATCCACTAATTTAAATCCATTTTGACATTCCTAGTCAAGAGGTTAAAATATCTTTCATAGATGAAAATGTTTATTACTCTTTCAAGGTTTAGTTAATCGGCTTGAGCCAACCTTTTGCAAAATGCTTCTTATATTGCATTGTCTTCGTTGTTTCTCTAAGGAAGATGTATAGAATCGGTACAACCACAGTTAGAAAACCAGAGGAGATAATGGATCCGATCACGGTGTCTGGTTTAGTTAACAGACACAAGTCTAATTAAAGACAAAAGATATACACAAAAGTTATATGCTTGTTAACCCACGTCAAAAGAGTAGATTCAGTCTTTACATCACAAAAAATTGTAGTATCAGGTTCTGTCTCAACTCCTATTCCGTTAGGCTCGACTCTCCTGACACTTCTCTTCCCCTAAGAAACTTATGGCACATCACAGTACCAACAAAATCAAGCATCCCATGTTTCACAAACTCCAACCTCTCCCAACTCTCCATCACCTTGAACCCAAACCCCTGAGACCAAGTACTCACAACATCTTTAGCAGCAGGCAAGACCAATCTACGAACTCCCATTCTAGACATTTGCTTCTCCAACTCATCCATAAGCACTCTACACATCCCACTTCTCCTGTAGTTAGACAGTGTCGCCACCAAAGGGATCTCGGCTACATCTTTATCAACTCTCATTGCCGCCACAGTCACAGGCTCGTTGTTCCTTTCAACCAAAACCGTATAAAACCCACGACCCACACCATCTGCGTCCCTCCTGAATATCAGCTCCTCGACAAGGTCTCTCCCAGAGAAAGGGTCCGTCGAAGGCTCAAACCCTTGGTGAAGTATCTCAACAGCAGAGTCTAGCTTAGACATCTGTTCATCATCGTAGTGTTCATCGTCGTTAGGAGCTCTAGTCAAACTCCAAACCAAACCCTCTTCCCCTACCGCAATCTTACGTCCTAAAAGACTCTGAAGCGCGGTGAAGACTCTGCTGCACTGCTTACTACAGAACCATCCTCTACACGAGACAAGACAAGTCTCTTGTTTCAAACACTTCAGATGGAACCTTCTTTGACACTGCTCACAAGTCATCAACTTGCTGTTCCCTGACGTTACCATCGATCCACAGATATCGCAGCAGCAACAGGGACAGAACCAGAGCTCTTCCTCGGGGAGGTTCGGCAACCCGATGCAAGTATGGTGAAATGCTGAAGGACAACCGTCGCATAGAAGCAAGTCTCCACCAAAGTGACAAACACAGCACACGTCACAGTTCTTCTCTGGACCACAGTCTTTCCTCCAGAACTTTACAGACTCTTTCTCGCACTTTTTATTCTTCTTCTCCATCACTTGTAACACCTTCCTCAACGACTTCTCAAACCTTGGCCTTATCTTCACCTTGGCTTCACTATTAAACGCAGCCGTTTCAGAGTCATTCACTCTCTTCCTCTTCTTCGAAACATCAACATTGACAATGACTTTGTTCACATCAGACAAACGATTCTTCTCTTCATTAGAAGCTACTCCATTAAACGCCGTCGTTTCACGATCTTTCACTCTCTTCCTCTTCGAAAGATCAACAGTGAGAATGACTTTAGTCCCATTAAACGCAGCCGTTTCACAATCCCTCACTCTCTTCCTCTTCTTCGACACATCAACATTGAGAAGGGCTTTAGTCCCATTAAACGCAGCCGTTTCGCAATCCTTCACTCTCTTCTTCCTCCTCCTCTTCGATACACTATCATCAGAAACGGTTTCGATGGAAGCTACCAAGAGATCTCTCGGAGAGTCCGATTCGGGAACGATTAGCTCTCGTCTCGACCCGTCGTCGTCGTCTTCGTGGACACAGCTCGAGCAAGCCGTGGCTAACGAGTAGAACCACTTCCCCTTGGGAGACTTGTACCGGAGCTCTCGTTTCTTATTCCGTCTAGGGAAGTAAGCGAAGAGCCAGCCGAGAGAGGAGAGATGCTTCTTCGCCTTCGTGGAGATATCCGACCGTCGTGTTCCTCCGTTCGCCGTTTTCGTCTTCGTCTTTCCGTTTTCTACGGTGGAGAGCCATTGTTGGAGTGATTCTGGGTTCGATTCCGCTTCTACGGTGACGAAATCGCATGAATCGTTGAGATCATCCATCGGCTAATCTTTCGAGAATTTTTGGAATGATGTTTTAGAAATCGTGAGGAAGGGAGAGAGTCGGAGCTTTAAAAACTATTTTAGGTTTTCTGATGAGACGACTATATCCCGGCATAAGGTTTTTGGAGGGTTTATTTTCCTTTTTTTCACTTCATTTAAGATAATTACCGTTTTTCTTTGACATGTTTAGACCTTAATTAAATGGAAATTTCTACAGCGTTTTTTTTAATAAGAAAAGTATTTTGATTTTTTCTTCATAAGATTTTTATTGATAATGCAGACGAAGGCTAGAGAGTTGGAAAAAGAATTTTTTTTTTTTTTTTTAAAAAGAAGATTGGATGAGTGTTGTAAATTCTTGTTGATATACATGAGCTATTTTTGTTTGAATTAAATATATGAGCTAAATTGCATGTGGAATATACCAATAACCATATATCAAATCATTACCATGTCACTAAAGCTTAGACACAAAATACTAAGAGCAGATCTGATTTAAAAAAAAAATAGTGAAAATATAGGAAAAAAGAAACATAAAAGTTTCTAAAAACAAAGCTGGTAACTTTCAAAACACAGTATACCCAGCTGGCCTTTTCTAAATGATCAATTAGGAAAAAGAATAAAAATTAAATTCAAAACTAAATTGCTAAAATATTATTGTTTGTCACTAAAAACTTCAGTAAGAGCTCTCCACAGTTGGAGCTGCTCTATAAGAGCGTGGTTAGCCTACATATGTATCGCATGATCCACTATTGTCAATACGTTACACACCATTAAACCCTGAATAACACTTAGCCAAGAACTTACATATTCTTTGATATGCTCTTTCTATGTTTTCTCTCCTCTTGCACAATAAAACTCATGATGGGCTTTTCTATTAGTCAGCCCAACAACAGTTTGTATCCCTTTTAAAACCCGTTAAGTCATCTCCGTTCATTTCCGCCGGCGACACTTCACTCTGTGTTTGAGCAATCAGGTGAAAAATGTCAGTCGATCTCTCTCGTCTCTCCCTCCTCTATTCTCCTCGTCTCTCCTTTTCCACTCACGCTGCTACTAGAAAAGGTACCAACTTTATTCGATTATGAGATTCAAGCTTTTACTAATCCGATATCTAGCCTCAAACCAAATTCAAAAGTTTCGTTTTTTTTACAGGAGATGTAAGGTGCTCGATGAAGTCGTATAGATTATCTGAACTTAGTTTCTCTCAAGTTGAAAACTTGAAGTCACGCCCTCGCATTGACTTCTCTTCCATTTTCACCACTGTAAGCTATGCTTCCTCTCTTGCTTGCTTGAGAATTTGCCACACTTCTCTTTATCCATATGACATGAGCTCGCTCTTCAGGTTAACCCAATCATCGACGCCGTTCGTAGCAAAGGAGATGTTGCTGTCAAAGAGTATGTGGCTTATAGTCTTTTAATTTCATTCCTTCTTTTCCATGGAAACCCATTTTTGACTGCTTCGCTTCTGTTTCAGATATACTGAAAGGTTTGACAAAGTCCAACTCAGTAAAGTAGTGGAAGATGTATCCGAGCTTTCTATTCCTGAGGTAGTAGATTAACACTGTCAACGTACAAACATTTGTAATGCTCTTTCATGTGTAGTAAATGAGATTCCTTTCTACCTTTTTGTTTACAGCTTGACCCCACAGTCAAAGAAGCGTTTGATGTTGCGTATGACAACATTTATGCATTTCACTTGGCCCAAAAGTCTACTGAGAAAAGCGTTGAGAATATGAAAGTAAGTCCATTTAGTCACCGTTAGCTACTTAAGTCTTTTCAAGCTAGTGTTCACTTTTTGTTTTAGGGTGTCAGATGTAAAAGGGTATCGAGATCTATTGGTTCTGTTGGTCTTTATGTCCCTGGTGGAACAGCTGTTTTGCCATCAACTGCTTTGATGCTTGCAATTGTAAGTTCTCCTGTTTAGTACTTTTGTTTTCTCATTCTGCTTGTCATTCTGTAGTGATGTAGTCTTCTTTACTTCCTCTCTCAGCCTGCTCAGATTGCTGGATGTAAAACAATTGTCCTCGCAACTCCGCCAACTAAGGAAGGAAGCATATGTAAGGTAACACTCTAGCTGTTTTGTTTTTCTACATATTCAACACTACTAACGTTTTGCTACTGAGCTGATGGGTTTGTTATGATGTTGTTGTTGCAGGAGGTGCTGTATTGTGCTAAGAGGGCTGGTGTAACTCACATACTTAAAGCTGGTGGAGCGCAGGTGTGTGTGTTAGCCTTTTCAAATATATATTTTTCATGCTTGCCATTTTTTTAATATTTGTAAGATTTTGAAATTTTCCATTTTTGACTTTGCAGGCCATAGCTGCCATGGCCTGGGGGACAGATTCTTGTCCAAAGGTATAATTAGAATTAATAATATGCTTCAGTAGCTTATATCAGACATCTTTTCCAGCCAACCACATATGAATTTGCGTTGGTTGTTATGACAGGTTGAGAAGATTTTTGGTCCTGGGAATCAGTATGTTACAGCTGCTAAGATGATTCTTCAAGTATAGATATCGTTCCTTCTATTACTTTTTCGGTTCTAAATTGTTTATGTCCTATTGGATTGAAGTTTTCCTCCCATTTTTGTTTTTTTTTTTGTTTCTCTTACTTCAGAACAGCGAGGCAATGGTTTCGATTGATATGCCTGCTGGCCCTTCAGAAGTTCTAGTCATCGCTGATGAACATGCTAATCCAGTTTACATTGCAGCAGACTTGCTTTCTCAGGTATTCCTCTCTCACCGGATGCACATTTTCAGTTTTTACACATCAGGGTGAGTTTGCGTCTGCTGCTAACTTCGTACATTTCTTTCTTTCTTTCTTTCTTATTTTGTTGTTGGTGTCTCTACAGGCTGAGCATGGTCCAGATAGTCAAGTTGTTCTTGTTGTTGTAGGCGACGGTGTAAACCTCAAAGCCATCGAAGAAGAAATCTCCAAACAGTGCAAAAGCCTTCCTAGAGGAGAGTTTGCTTCAAAAGCACTGAGTCACAGTTTCACAGTATTTGCTCGAGATATGATTGAGGTAACTCTACCGCCTCACACTTGCTCTTACAATCTCAATGTAACATCACCATTCGCTCTTTAATACCTCCAGGCAATAACTTTCTCAAACCTGTATGCACCCGAACACTTGATCATCAATGTCAAAGACGCTGAGAAATGGGAGGGACTGATCGAGAACGCAGGTTCTGTTTTCGTAGGGCCTTGGACTCCAGAGAGTGTTGGTGATTACGCTAGCGGCACAAACCACGTTCTTCCAACGTATGGGTATGCGAGAATGTACAGTGGCGTCTCTTTGGACTCTTTCTTGAAGTTCATGACTGTGCAGTCCTTGACAGAGGAAGGTCTGAGAAACCTTGGTCCGTATGTGGCGACTATGGCTGAGATCGAAGGTCTAGATGCACACAAGAGAGCCGTCACTCTCAGACTCAAGGATATTGAAGCTAAACAGCCTTCTCAAACCAAGTGAATGAATGCCAGTTTCAGATTCAAAGGAGACAAATCTGGTTTCTTTAGATTGTTTGATGGTATAAATAAAGAGATGTAACACTGTTTGTCATAATCTGGATTGTTTTCTTTACAAATGACACAGAGGCTGTAAGTTTATACAGTAAGATTCAAGAACATTACAGAAAAAAAAGTTCTACAAGAATAATAAATCGTTTTGTTGATCAGTTTCTTGTAGCTCAAGCTGGTAAAGGCTCTTCGAGAACTGCAGAGGGAAAGGAACACAGACCAATTAAAACATGTCTGAGTTTAGTTCTTGCAAAATCTAACAATACTATCACAAGGAGAAGGAGAAGAAGAAAAAGAAGGAGAACCTTTTCTCTTTGTGGCAGATTCAGCTTTTGAAGCAACAGGTGTTTCCGTTGGCACATCAGGTAGATTCAGCTTATCAGATTCGTTTGTAGGCACATCAGGCATCTCATCAACAATAAGCTTTAAACAAAACATACTTAATCATGAGTCTCTTTATTATCAGATAATAAACAAGTATGTTTCCAATTTGACACATGAAACATACCTGACTTTCTAGGTTGTCAAACTCCGCTAATATCTCTTCTTCATCCTCTGCTGATAGTTTCTCTCCCAATATAGCATTCAGCTCCTGAACATCCAACAAATGTTATTACACAGTCAAACACAGAAGCTTGACAACATGATTGATTATAAAGGATTCAAAAGTGGTATCAGATGCATAAAAGTGAGTATATATACAAAAGACCAAAGTGTGGACTCACATCTTGATACGCTTTAGCATCAGCAGTATCATCCATAAGTTTCTGAACATCATCAAGGCCCACCTCCCTTTGAATCGCTTTAATAGCACTGCTACCTTGCTTCAAGCTCTCAAACACTGCCTTTTGTTTGCTCGTAAGTTCTATATCTGCCAACTGAGTCACAATGAAAAGTTTGAGCTATGTCATGAAAAAAGCATCAAAGGCGATGATGCAGGACATAAACAAGAAGATGTACTTGTTGTTCAACATTGATGACCCACTGATCAACTTGCTTCAATAACTCTTCTTGTGTCCGTTTCTTCCTTAATGCTAACAAAGCTTTCTCCTTTCGGTTTTGTCGGATTAAGTCTCTTGCAGCTTGCTTCTCTGCTTCAATGACTTTCTCAAGCTAAAAGTTAAGAATATGGGTTATAGTGGAATGAGCCAAGAACACAAAAGCTGGAGACTTTGCTCATCAGTAGTACTATTTGATCTCAGTTTCAACAAAACTGCATTGTATGGTTAACTTAACCTATTTGATCTCAGTTTCCATACAAAGATAAGACATGAAACTCGTTCAAAGCTCAGAAGCCTTTGAACAAGTGAGAATCGAAAACCTGCTGCTGGTATTGACCGAGCTTGCGTCTCTGGGTTTTGAGAGAGAGAATCGCTCGATCAACGTCCGTGATCTGTGGTTTCTTCACGAACAAGTTCCCCATCTACTTTCACTTTTGCAATCCAACTCCAATCTCTCTCTCGATCATACCAAATCTAAATCGAACCGATCTTTTTTTGTCTGCAAATCGAACCGATCTAAACCGTTTGAAATTGAGCAATCGAACGGAAATTCTT
Organism: Brassica carinata; assembly: GCA_016771965.1. NCBI lineage: Eukaryota > Viridiplantae > Streptophyta > Magnoliopsida > Brassicales > Brassicaceae > Brassica > Brassica carinata. The sequence goes on from JAAMPC010000151.1 coordinate 51,435, forward strand.
ACAGAAGGAAAAAGATTCTCACATACCAAACCAAAATCATCGGAATGTAACCGGAAGAAACCAATTTTCACTTGTCACAATTTGGTTCGTGTTTATATCAAAACCAGAATAAACCAGTTGACCATTTTCCGCAGAATCAAAACGGTTCGAAGCTTTTTCCTTTCCTTCTCAAACTCTTGTAAAACGCATGATCCGGCGATAGCGTGTGGTCGCAAAACGCTGTCGCAGCGTCCCGACAAGGTCGGTTAGCTAACAAACCGGCCGGTTTAGGCTCAGGAGCTTGATTTAAATTCGGCTGGTTCAAGAGCTCCAAGCCGTAGTTTTTTTTTAGAGTAAACTTTAAAATGGGAAACGAATCCAAAAGCCAGCTAGACAGATCCTAAATCTCGACGAGGGAATTGACTGAAGAGAGGGGAAAGTTAAGTATCTACCTAGATCCAAGCTCGGAGCTTTGAAAATTCTGAATCGTCTCCACATCTTAACCGGGTGAGTTTCACTTTTTTCTTTTAGATTTCGATTTAGGTAATTCAGTTAACTTGGAATGATTAGATTTTGAGCTTTGTTGTTCTGATGAATCAAAGATGTAACGTATGTATATAAAGATTGGATTTTGATGTTCTTATGGATGGTTTCTATCTCTTCTGTTTCCAGAATCATTGAACTATCTTTGTAATGGTTTTATCACTGTAACTTCTTCGTAAAAGCTTTGCCTTTTGATCTCTCAAGACTTTGGTTATGTCTGTGTTTACAGTTATAGCTTCGGTTATCTCCAATGGAACCTGTTCCACCATCGCCCATTACATGGCCAAACGAAGGGACTCTCACCAACGAGTGGGTCCACGGTCTTATGTCCTCTTTCGAATGGTCTTCATGGAACCTCCCTCCTTCTCAGTTACCTTCGGTGATGCCTGTCAACGTCTTTGACTCCCTCATCCTCACCGCTTCCAAAATCCTCCACAAAGAACGTAACATCGTCCATGTCGATGATCTTGAGTCTGATTCCAAAGTTGTTGTGGTTGGTGACGTTCATGGTCAGCTCCATGACCTTCTCTTCTTGTTAAAAGACGCTGGCTATCCATCTCAGAACCAGTTTTATGTCTTCAACGGTGACTATGTTGATCGTGGTGCTTGGGGTCTCGAGACTTTCCTCGTCCTCTTGTCCTGGAAGGTAACAACAGCTCTTAACTAACTAACTATACCCTTATGCTTGTGTTGAACATGGTTCTAAAAGTCGGTTTAGGAAGCGCCTGTCTAGGCTGTAAATCTGCCATAGCCGAAACTTCTATATAGATTGTTTAAACCATTTTAAAAGATTGTTTAAACCATTTTAAATCTGTTTCTGTTAAATTGATTAATATCTGTACAAATCCCCAAATTTATCTTTTTTTTGTTTTGTTTTGTGTATCAGTGTATCTAATTTGGATAATTAATCAATAATTTTATAAATAAACAAAAACTAAACTATTTTATATAAATGTTAAATATATATAATATAAATTAATAATTTTGAACGCCTATGTCCAGCTTAGGCTCCAGAATAATCAGCCTGTTCTCTGCATTGGTTGAAACTCATATCTTTTTGGATGTTTAGGTACTGATGCCTGACAGAGTCTTCCTTCTCCGTGGCAACCATGAATCCAAATACTGTACATCTATGTACGGTTTCGAGAAGGAAGTGCTTACAAAATACGGTGACAAGGGAAAGCATGTGTACCGCAAATGCTTGGGCTGCTTCGAAGCCCTTCCTTTGGCTTCCATCATCGCAGGACGTGTTTACACAGCACACGGAGGGCTTTTCCGCAGCCCGGTCTTGCCTAAGAGAACAAGGGGTAAAAAGAACCGTAGAGTGCGTCTTCTAGAGCCTGAAACGAGCTCGTTGAAACTCGGTTCTTTAGAAGAGTTGATGCAAGCTCGAAGATCAGTTCTTGATCCTCCTTGGGAAGGTTCTAACTTGATCCCCGGAGATGTTCTGTGGTCTGATCCTTCCATGAGTCCTGGACTTTCGCCGAATGAACAGAGAGGCATTGGTCTTCTTTGGGGTCCTGATTGTACAGAGGAGTTTTTGAAGAAGTATGAACTAAAGGTAACACCAATACATAATCGATACTTGCTTGCTTTTGAACACAATCTAATAAGGATCCAACTGTGTTTTATTGGTGCAGTTAATCATAAGATCACATGAAGGTCCAGATGCTAGAGAGAAGAGAGATGGCCTAGGTGGAATGGACATAGGATATACAATAGATCACAATGTTGAATCTGGAAAGCTTATCACTATCTTCAGTGCTCCAGACTATCCACAGTTCCAGGTATTTTTCTCCAATCTAATCTGACTCACACAACAACACACGAGAAGATTGATGCGGATCAGAATCTTTAATATGTTGTTGTTGTTGTGGTGCAAGGCAACGGAAGAGAGGTATAGAAACAAAGGAGCTTATATTATACTGCAGGCTCCTGACTTCTCTGATCCTCAGTTTAGGAGTTTTGAAGCCGTTACTCCACGACCAAAGGTAGTTGATGAACAACTGGTTGGTTTCTGGTTCCTTCTTGTTTTGGATGCATATAGTGTGACATTCGTTTCTTATAAACGTGCAGTCGAATCCGTTTTATGACTTTGAAAACGTGATTGATTCTGATGATGAGATGGATAAGTCTGCATTGGACACCAACGAGGAACAAGCAACTCACTGACGCTGATCGTTGAAGCAGCTGAAAGAAGGAGTATCTTGTAATGAAGTATTTTACAGCTTTTTTTTTTTTTTTATGATTGATCATCACTTTACAAAGAAAATGGAACCGAGTGTATATCAATTCTGATTAAAGTGGAGACCGTTCTGTAGAATTAATTTTTTATTATGGATTCAATATTTCAGGACACAGAAGCTTTTGCCTTTGAACATTTGGATCTTTTTGTTTAGGTTTAATTAGATAGGTATACATTGATAGTGTCAGATTGATTTGAGATGTCAACTAGTGATTGTAGAGGGCTGTTAAAACTTGTAAGGATGCCTCACAGAACACGGCCATTGATGGGACTGTTGACTTCCTCACTGGAGTAAAACACTGTTTTGGTGTAGACCATCCATAACTCCAGTTTATGAGTTTGTCTGCTTGTTGCCTTACTGGGAGAGACGGGTATGTTTAACATGGATTAACTTGGATGCATATTCTTCCTATACTGTATTCCTAGTCATGATTTTGCTAAATATATGGCTATAATCTTTTCCTGGTGTAATTGTAAATCTCCAAGCCACATCTAATCTGGGAAACTATCTTTGCGTTCAGTGAATCTTTAGCTAAGGATCTTGATCTATAGAGATCAAACTATCATTAAGGTTGTAGATGATTCTGACTCTCTCTCTCTCCCCCCTCTGTAGAATAGCTTTAGCTGAATGCTGAATGAATATATGTGCATCTTTTGAAAGACAGTAATAAGATGTGGTTGGTGCTAACTAGCTCATGGTTTATTAGAGCTGCTTAGTGCACTTTGAAGGATTAAATTGCAATTGCAGTTTAGCCTTTTTTAAGATTTTCTCTTGACTCCTAAACTGATAATAATCATTTCTTTTGTCTATAGACAGCTTCGTTCTCAAATGGTACAAACAAAAGATATACAGCTACTTCTCAAGCATCTGCTGGGTGAGTCTCTACAGGTCATAGGCATCCAAAGTGGTAACACTTAAATATAAACTGTCCTGTCGGCAAATGTTTTCATCACTCATACAAAAGTTCACATGATCCCCGCAGGTTCGATCCGCGTTGGCCACCGGGGTTTTCACATGGTCCCTCCGGGCCTCCGGGAAGCCGCCGCTGCCGTAAAAACCCTCCGGGCCCTTAGTGGTTCAGATTGTGGGGGCGGTGGTCGGCGCTAGTCGGGTTCCTATGGGGATCCGGACACCCGGGTTAACAAAAAAAAAAAAAAAAGTTCACATGATCTTCCCCATTATCCTCACTTCTCAACACTGATAAATTTATATATATATATATATATATATATATATGGTTAGACATTTTGCAAACCTGACATATTATCATAACTCGACCCTTATTGTGGATAACCACAAAATTGGTCAGTTATGCTTTATATATATTGAAGCATTTAAGCTTGAATTGATCTGCCAAATCATAAGTCCAAGTAGAAAGTGATTGAACCTACAAAAGACTCACACCAACCCATGTGGGTGTTAGGCACTTTGTTCATCAGACAAGCTTCGACATATACTCACCTCAATGTTTATAATGCTTTCATGTGCACAAATTCCCGTAGCGTCTTAACAGATAATAGTTGAAACCTCCATGTCAAGCCTATACTATTATAAGGTCTTATCTTGTCTCTCTAATAAAAACCTTTAAAACTGTAAGTCACATGCCTTGTATGATGTTTTTTTTTTGGACAAAGAGTTGTATGATGGATGTTTACACCACTGGATTAGAAGTAAAAGATAGTAAAAATGTAACAAAAATATTTGTGATTGTGTGTGATGAGGTGACAACAAAATGTCACGATAAGAGACTATACTGATCTAGAAGTTTGTTTAGTTGACTTTAATGCCAAAATGAGACAATACCTATGAATCATTGATGTCTTAGGCAGCGCAATAATGTCTTCATTCATTTCATTTCCTAACTTTCTTTACCTAATTTCCTAACTATGAGATGTGACAACTTTTCATCAGTTGTCACTGGCAAGCATATAATGTTGGTCTTTAATTTCGACTTTTAACCTTTATTTTCGCCAAACATAAGTAGATGAATACAATGTATTTCACGTATTCAATGTAAAAATTTCTCGTATTTTCAATGCATTTCTATTTAATGTATTTCATTTTTTTTTTTTGACACAAACTTTTTTTTTTTTTTTTACAAAAAGAAAAGGTTCGTGTCAAAAAAAAAATGTAAAAGAAAGTAAAAGAAATGTAGTTAATGCGCAAAAGAAAACAGTAAATGAATGTAAAAGAAAGGTAGTTAATACGAAGAGGTAAATGAAAGGGTCAATTAAAGTATAAACTTTACCGGTGAGGTCCGTATTTGGAATACTATGTGAGGAGGGACCCCCTCTGCAATTAAAGCCTCTGTACTTTCTGCTGGTGTTAGTGAAAACATATTTACTGTGCAGTTAGAAAAAAGCCTGTGGCCTCCTTAAGTCCTCAGTATTGTTACTGTGCAATCTCCATCGCGCCTTTATTACCATCTCCCTTTTAGATAGTGAAAGAGAAGCTGCAAAATTTTCTAATTTAGAAGTTTCTTATTTATTCTTTTTGATAAAAAAACAATTTGAAATCAGATTTCTCCGAACCAGAAAAATATCTTCTGCTCAGAAGAGAGGAACTGTGATCGATGGCGGAGGAGGAGGAGATGGTGGCCGATGAAGCCGTTACAGCTTCGCCTCGTAAGGTTCTAATCATATCCGCAGGTGCTAGTCACTCCGTGGCTCTACTCAGTACGTCTCACTCACTCTTTCTTTTATCACTCGTTTGTTATCGGTTACGGTGATAGATAATCACCGGAACTATAGAATCGCTGGCGTTAGAAGGCTGTAATCTTCACGGATTATCTCTGATCTGAAGTTTTCCTAACTCTAGAAATGAGTTTAAGCTCTCTGTAGTTAATAAGAGGAAGCAAGGATTTGATAGTTCGATGTGTGATTTTGATGTTTTGGTAGCTGGGGACATTGTTTGCTCATGGGGTAGAGGAGAGGATGGACAATTAGGACACGGTGATGCAGAGGATCGACCTTCTCCTACGGAGCTAAGCGCCTTGGATGACCACCAAATCGTTTCCGTTACCTGTGGTGCTGACCACACCGTTGCTTATTCACAATCACGCATGGAGGTCTACAGTTGGGGATGGTATGCTTCTCATCAACATCTTTGCTTTAGAAATTTGATGTACTCTAAAGGAGTGACCACAAGTTTCCTCTCTGGATTTCACTTAATAAACTCATTGGTACAGATTTTAACTCTAGCTCTGATCTCTCTCCCTCCATGTGTTTTTGCAGGGGTGATTTTGGGAGATTAGGCCATGGGAACTCCAGCGACTTGTTTACTCCGTTGCCAATCAAAGCATTGCACGGTATTCGGATTAAGCAGATTGCTTGTGGGGATAGTCATTGTTTGGCTGTGACTATGGAAGGAGAGGTGCAGAGGTATTTTACTCTTTTATCTATTCTTCTTCTCCTTATATGCATTCAACAATCACATTTAAAATAGTCACTTGTCAATGCTTTTCATCTGAATTTGATGATGTCAATTGCTCCAAGTGTAATTTTATTATCTATTTTGTTTTATTGTTCCTGTCTTGTTTACCAACATATCTCTTTGAATTTTTCTTTGCATAAAGCTGGGGGCGCAACCAGAATGGTCAGCTTGGTCTGGGGGACACAGAAGATTCTCTAGTTCCTCGGAAGATTCAAGCCTTTGAGGTTTGTGTTCCTATATATTCTTCTAGTGGCATAATGTTAACATCTTTCTGTCATTGTAGCTTCTTGAACTCACCAAAGACAGTGTGCTTTAGAACTGGGTCAATGTTGGGTCCATTTACGCAACTTGCTCTTCTTAAAGATACGAGTATTACTTGTTAAGGGTCCACATCTGGTGGAGAAAATTTCAACATATAAGTACTGTATGCAGTATTAGTAACCAATAAATATGGAGGGTCTAAAAATAGCTATAACTGTGTGCTATACTACCTGCAAGCACATATAGATGGTAAGGTCTATTGATAATTGCTCTTAAGGTAAATTAGAAAATTTAGTGATGGGAGATTGTAAGTTTATGTACTTAGGCAGCTTAATTCAGTGTGTTTCATCAACACTTCCAAATTGTAATGGATGCAGGGAATACGAATCAAAATGGTTGCTGCTGGTGCAGAACACACTGCTGCGGTTACAGAAGATGGTGATCTTTATGGATGGGGATGGGGAAGATATGGAAATTTGGGATTAGGTGACCGGAATGACCGCTTGGTTCCTGAAAGGGTTACCTCTGCTGGTGTAAGCTATCAGACTCCTGTTCTATAACTATTATTATAAACACCTGCCACTCGTTTAAACTTGCGTTTGAAATTCAGTATACATGAAATCAATTGAAGATAGTTCAGTGAGGCTTGCCCTTGATTATATGCGCTGCGCTATGTAGCTGTAAAGATTGATAGAGTCACAAATATATGCCATCTAGTTTCACTTGATAGGAGTGAGGGAAGGGACCATAAATCATTTTAGAATTCTATAATCAAAAACAAATTATTTTATGTATTATCAGGCCTTAGGGTATCCTAGATGATCATTGATGTCATGTGTGCTCCTTTTAGCTTGACGCTTGTTTCATTTATTTGGCTCTAATAATTCTCGTTTTCCTGTTTGTGGGAACTACAAATGTAGGGTGAGAAGATGTCGATGGTTGCTTGTGGATGGCGGCACACGATATCAGTCTCTTACTCTGGAGCATTATATACTTATGGATGGAGCAAATATGGACAGCTAGGACATGGTGACTTGGAGGATCACCTTATTCCTCACAAACTGGAAGCGCTGGGCAACAGTGTTATATCCCAGGTGACTTTTGAAATATCCATCAGATGGGGTTATTATTTGGGTTTTTTTCTTATTCTAGCTGCATGGATAAAGTAGTAAAGTTGGTGACAGTTATTGCCTGCTGAAGAAGTCTGTTCTCATTGTATTTGTATCTGCTGATTGTGTTCTTCTGGCCGAGCATCTTCTTGACTTTCTTGGTTATTTTTCCAGATTTCGGGAGGTTGGAGACATACAATGGCATTGGCTTCAGATGGAAAACTCTATGGATGGGGTTGGAATAAGGTCAAGAATGTCTCACTTTTTCTTAATCTGGACCTTATTTCGCAGGAATGTATAGAAGACATTATCTACACATGCTTTATGCATCCACTTGGATAGTATTTTAAGGAAAAATCGTGCAATCCATTTATTGGGTTGCTTTAGTAACTTACCTCCAATAGGACAAGCCTCTAATTTTCTGTCTTTTTAGCATGCAGTTTGGGCAAGTAGGAGTGGGAGATAATGTAGATCAGTGTTCTCCTGTGCAAGTGCGGTTTCCCGATGATCAGGCATGTTACTTGTCTTACAATGACCCCAACGAAAATTTAAGCAGACAGCTTGTCACACTGTTCGACAGCTACATAATCACATTCATCAGCTCAAGTCTCTGACTTTGCTGTTTTCTTTTCTAACGCATACAAATCTTTTGTGGAAGCTCACAGAAAGTAATTCAAGTCTCATGTGGATGGAGACATACCTTGGCTGTGACTGAAAGAAACAATGTGTTTGCTTGGGGCAGAGGTACAAATGGACAGCTCGGCATTGGAGAGTCGCTTGACAGGTAAAAGTTGTGATCATCTAGACGCTCATAGATTGCATACATTTTGTTTCATAAACAGAAATATGAATAGAGATTGGGCATTAATATCGTTCCTTCCACAAAACCCACTGCTTCACAATCCCATTCCAGTACCCATCGTTGATAATGTAAAATGGATGTTTTGGTTTTTCGGTCTTTATAGGAATTCCCCCAAGATTATAGAAGCACTCAGCGTGGATGGAGCAAGTGGACAACAGATAGAATCTTCTAATTTCGATCCATCTTCAGGTAAAAACGGAAAATCTACACTTGTAACTATTCTTAAAATAGCACAAAGTGAGCTAAAATTTCAATATTTCACTTTATCCATTGCCTTGCTATAGGGAAAAGCTGGGTGTCACCATCAGAGAGGTATGCGGTTGTTCCCGATGAAACTGTAAATGGTTCAAAGGAAGGCAATGGTGGTGATATCAGTGTACCACAAACTGATTTAAAGCGTGTACGAATCTGAGTTCAGACAATTCATTGTCTTTTGTTTGGTCTCGGAATGTTTATCAAATCTCTTTTGGGGTTTAACGTTTGTTTGTACTAGTACGTTTGACAAGTTTGGGATTTGCTTTTTGTATTTTGTAACTTTCCACTCTAGAGTGCTTATTTCTCTAAGTAATCAAAGAAGGAAATAGAGAACAAAACATGCATTATGAAATTACAAGACTAAAAACGCGCATGCAAATTTTATGAACTTTGAAACCATGCATTATGAAATTATCAAAATCTAAACTTTTTCTATCAAAGATGAACAACAATTCAACTGTTTGCTCTTACAACTTTTTCTTGTCATCTATTTTGCTCTTACAACTACTCAAGTCTAAAACTCCAAAATATACTTTTAAAAAAGGTGAGAGAAGATATTGACCACTGAGAGAGAATGGTTCAATCACAGAATCTTTATGGTCCAGTCCTGGTCCACTCGAACACTTGGTTTCCGGATCGTCAAGACTTTTGTACCTGAGGAAGCTACAAGCCCACCCATTCTCAGTGGTCCCATCTCAATGTCTGCCTTTTGATTCAAAGGTTCGACCAGTGCAGATTTTGGACCCGAGGTGTGTCCCAAGAGGATGATTCTGTCGATCAAGCATTGGGAAGAGAGACTAGCTTCTGGAGGAGCTAACCTCTTTGATGTAAGAACACCATTGGAGAAGACGAAGCGGCGGTGTATGTATGAGCCTCGCTTGAATTCAAAGCTTTTGCCATCGTCTATGTAGAGTTCACCATCTGCTTCTTGAGAACTGTTCAAAGCTACCACCTGAATAAAGAAAAAAAAAACTATATCAAATGCACAAAGATTACAGAGTGCTACCAACCAATCACAGCTGAACTGTCTATAGATTAGATGTAATATGCATGAGGTATAACGAACGTCTTGACACGCTTCTAGAGTCATACTAATAATTATTATTATTATTACCTGATCGAGTTACTTTGTTCATTGAACTGATAGCAGATGATAAAAACTGCAATGAGACAGTGAACGAGTAGTACGTATTCACTTGGCTGTGCTCAGGACCACCCCTGACCAAAGTATAAGGATCATAGTCCATTTGAGATGAACTTCGCCGGAACCGGTCTTTCCTCGGGATAATAGTTCCGGCTCTTTGAAACGCAGGAATGCTTTCTTCGGGAGCATAGATCTTGTGAGTTTTCTCTCCAACGTATGTCTTTCCGTTTCTCAGGTCATACCATGATTCTTTGCCAGGCAAATACACAGAAGCATGCATGCGTTGTTCCCTAATTTTTTGCATATTGACGAGAATAACTTCTGAAATATAGATGTTTGATTCTGTTAACGAGACAAAGGTAGGCGAAAGTAGAAATAGTGTAAACTCCTTGCACCAATATAACCATTACCAACCATGAAGGCTTCATCGTTGCTAAAAGTAGCTTCGTCTTGTGGGAATTCCATCCATAAGGGACGAAGAACAGGCACACCCGTAACATTTGCTTCTCTAAATAACGTGTAGAAGTACGGGAGCAGCGTGTAACGTGTGTGTATGGCATGGCATCTCTCATGAGTTTCTGTGTTCCGTTCACTGAAACAAAAAATGAAATACCTGGAGAGTTTTTTTTATATACGAATAACAAGTGAGGACAAGAAAAATACGAAGTACTAGATAACATCTTTACCCAAACAACCAAGGCTCTCACGTCTTTTGGTGTCATGATGAGCATGACCCCTGAAAAATGGATAGTACGCACCAACTTGGTACCACCTAACTAGTAGTTCTGGTTCAGATTCCCAAAGAACCCACCAATATCAGCTCCTGCAAAATACAAAAGAAAGCTTCTTCCATTACTAATCCTCCAGCAGAATTTGAAAAGATAATGTTCTTGTACCTGAGAACGTGATTCCAGTAAGTCCAAGTGTCAATAACATTGGAATAGAGACTCTAAGGTGTTCCCATACGGCTGTGTTATCTCCAGTCCAAATCATTCCTTCTTCCAGGAGAGTGATGTTTGTGAGGCGAAGCAGAGTAGTGAGAGTGTGAAGAAGAGAAGAGATCTCATTTTGGTATCAAAATCTAGGCCCAAACCTGATCTGATCCCCACCACCTTGTTGTAGATTTGTCTTCTTCAAACGAAAAGCCTAGGACAAATTTACCCATTACCATACTAAATTTTAAGAAAGATTAAAAAAAAATTGTAGAAGTCTACTTTGATCTAGTGGTTTGATTAAAGTATTTCTGGTTGTTTATAATAGCATAATTTCCAGTCAATCCATTTGGTTGATGTTTTATACATAGTTACTGTTTCACTCTTCGTATCCATAATGGAGAATGGCTGTCTGATTCGTTAAGTTCAGCGACAGTGGTGCTGATTGTTTCAACCTGCTGAGCCTATGAAGGAAGTGTTGTCCTTTTGCCGGAAGTGTGGCAAGTGTTTAGGGCAGAGAAGAACTCTGTGGTTGAGCTCAATGATTAGAAGGGATTTGCTGAGTTTCATGTGAAAATTGCTTTTGGTTATTATGGTAACTTGATGATGAAAGATGTGTTATCTATATATGGAAGTAGAGATACAGAGGAACTGTCAAAAGCAACATTAATCATTGTAAACCATATATATATATTCATCATAATCAATGAGCATGAGCTTATTTTTCTTTGATGAAGCAATGTACATTTCTTTTCTCCCAAGAGTAGATTACAAAGAAGAGAGAGATGGATTCAAGTGTCATTGTGAGCACTGGAACGAGAAGCCCAAATACCAAACACAAGAAACCAAAAGATGAATAAGATTACCCAGTAGCGTGCAGGACCATACCTAATTCTCGTGAGCACAACCTGTTTTTCAAGTTTTTTGTGGATTAGTAAAAACAAGTCATGAAAATTCTGTAAAGAGAGATGAATTCTACTTACGAATCGGAAGAATATGACTACTATTAAAGCACATAGACCACCAAGAAGGATATGAACTCCACTCCTAGCCGTTTTCTGCGCGAATTAAAAAGAACAGTTAAATTTAATATAACCATCAGAGAGGGTTTAGATACACGGTTTGATCCATGACCGTACCTTATCAACACGAGGAGCAATGAGCCAGACCAAAGTAACAGTGAGTAAACCGGTAGCTAGTAGTATCCCTGTACCTTCCACAGCCCATTTAGTTGCACGGTTTTCCATAGGCAAGATGTCAAAGCTCACAACACCTGAAGGTTGTTCAGGGATAGCCTGAGAAGCCGCAACAGAGCTACTGTTGTTGTTGTTGTTGTTGTTGTTCAGGGAATGAGGGCCAAACCATGAAGATATCTCACTAAGTCGTTGCCTCCTAATGGCAGCAACTTCATCTGTACTCACCGGTAGTACAGAGTTTGGATCTGTTCTTTCTCTTAGTGCCGTGTAATCTCTCAAGGCAATGACTACTTTGCTGACATCAGCAGTTTTAATATTTTCCGCAGGATTCCCACAGATTTCACACACGGTGGATCCATGGTTGAGGAACCATTTGAGGGCACAAGCGTAGTGTACCAACGCTAGCTCATTTTTGCAAGAACATCCAAGCTCTATTAATGCATCTTGATGCTGCTTGATTCCCATTTCGATATCAACCTCATTGCTCTTGGCGACGGAACTCTTATGCTCAGCCTCTGTAGCTTTGCTGGCATCATCACCAGCTTCGTCTGCATTGCTTTTACGAGCTTCTTGAACCGGAGGAGTGATACCCAAGAATCCTAAGCCAGCATCTCCTCGTTTGTCGGATTCTGCAGAGTGGCATACACGACAAGTTGGCAAACCATAGTCACTGTCTGTACTGTAACGCGGCTTAACTGCTAGCTCCTCGTTGTTCTTGACGGGTGGAGAACCGTGATCATTGACTCCACAGTTTGCTGTCTCCAACTGATTCTCTTTACCCATCATGACCAAAAAATAAAAAGTTCTGTTTCTTCACAAGACCACACGAAAAGTTCACGCAGATGTGATGTATATCCGTTTAAACTCCTAAAAAAAATCTACTTTATAGATATTAGACAAGACAGCTCAAGACTCAATAAAACAAAAGGACCTCACTGTATTTAGTACTGTACTCTGACAGTGAAACAATCTCTAAGACAAACAAAGTGATGGACTATTTTACATTCTTTCAGATGAGCTCCTGCATTGAAAACATTATAAGATGTTATAAACATTAAGTGGGACAAGCTCATGGTAACACAGCACTTTAGAATGTATAAAAAGTAATCATTATGATCCAAGCTTACATTCAAAAGGATACAATGCATAAACTAATGATGATGATGATGCAGGTTCATTAAGGTATCAGGCTTAAAGTGAGAATGTGATACATGAGTAAGATTAATGTATCATTTATAATCAGTTTCATCACAGATCCCACCCAACCTTTCAGGTATTAGAAGGGCCATATATAACATGGTGAGATCAACTCAAAACAAAAAGAAAGATACCAAAAGAGATGACAAAATGATGTCTGAAACTAATAAGTTTATTCTGAGCAGGTTATTGATCAGGTGCAGCAAATCCAAACGAAAGAAACCATTAATAGTAAGTATATAAAAAAATAAATATATACAGAAGCAGATGAAAGCAGCCATTACTCCAATAGGTTAACTACAGCAGATCAAGCAGCCAAAACTCAATTTTTTATACCTAAAGTAGATTAAAGCAGCCATTACTACAATTGGTTAACTTATGCAGCATGAAGCAGCCATTACATCTAATTATTTTTTAACTCAAGCAAATTAACATAAGCAGCCATTACACTAATTTTTTTAACTCAAGCAAATTAACCTAAGCAGCCATTACACTAATTGATTTTTAACAGAAGCACATTAAGCAGCCATTAATGCATTTTCAAGCTCTCTAGACAAAAAAAACACGAATTAAACGATCTGCAAAATGAAAAATCAAGCATGTGTCTAAATCAATAAACTTGGCTAAATCTATAGGGTTTTGGAGTGAGCAAACCTCCGCCAAATCTCGGATTAAGATCGAGTCATTCATGGGCATGCGTAAAGTTAGAACCTTTCGACAAAACCAATCTCTTTCCGAATCTGGGTAACAAGAATTTTTCTGGGAAATGCTGATTGATCCTTTTGAGCTTAGATTCGAAAAGAGTTCTTTGCCACTACACCAACCTTCACATGGTGGTGTGGTGCTGAGATGGTGTGGTGCTGAGAGAGCTGAGTGGTCTTTTATTAATTATTTTTATTTTATTTTCTTTTCAGTAGTCAACGTTTTTCGAGATACAAAAAAAATTGTCCATAAAAACCCGAAGAAAAGATAATGATATCAGAAAAAAAGATAATGATATCAAAAAAAAGATAATGATATTTAAATGTTAAATTGAAATATTCTTTCCGAATTCATTGTCATAAAAGTAGATTTTGCGGGAAAAAAAATCTTGACTTTCATAAAATGTTTAATTTTGTTGACTGAAAAGTCCTTAGTTTAGCAAATTTAAAGAAAAACTAATAAATTGGAATTTTATTTTGCTCAAAAGCATTAAAATTCTTTATTATGTAAAATATTAAGTGTACACAATTTAAAACAAAAAAATCTCAATACATATAAAAATACTATCCGGATAATATGTAAAATATTTTTTTCTTGTTTTTTCCCCTAAAATTTGAATGGTATGGATGTAAAAGAGGCTCATTTATGACAAAACATACTATTTCCAATGTATTTTGATATATTTTCTTCTAATTCTTCTAAAATAAAGAAATTTTTATAATAGAAACAAAATTTGCTTTAATTTATATTTCCTAAACAATAAAAATAAAGAACGTTGTTTTTTTCTAAAAATATAAGAGAATAGGAATTTATATTTTATGGTAATAGAAATGAATTGGAATACAGTTTTGACATGCATCTATGGTTTGGTTGTGGGGCTTATGGTTCTGCTTCTTCTTCTTTTTGTTGCTATTATCTACTTATGAGACTAGTTTTCATCATGTTCTTGATCCTTATTACACAAATAGTTTGTCTTTCCTAGCTTAACCCTCCCTCTATTAGGAAACTTGATACCACCTTGACGTCTACGGGTCTTCCACCAATTATTTTTCCTGACATGGCTCTGCTTTTTCATCTTCGAGTGTCTTCTATGATGTCTCATCAACCCTCCCACTAATGCATGAAACTGCCCACCTTTGTTCTTATGCTTAGTCACCAGACCTTTGGATTCTGACTTCATCCTCCTCTCAACCAACTTCTCTTTGTTTTTCTGAAGATTTTTCTTCACTAAATGCTTCCAAGCTGATGGGTTGTGGCCTTGCTCTTTATTCTCATGGTGGTGGTGGTGGTAGTGGTGATGGTGAAACACTTTGCCTAGCTTCTCCTTGAATCTTGTAAGCCTCCCTTTAGACCTTTTCCTCTGTTTCGCAGGTTCCGTTGATCTGTTGTCTCTCGTTTTGTGTGGAGGAGAGTCACTTACTTGAGAGCTCTCTTCACTCTCTGATGGATGCGATGAGTCTTCTGACTCGGTGACGCTCTCACCATCAGTTTTCCAGCTTGACCCAGTGGTTGAACCTGTTTCTCTAGACTCTTCTTCTGATTCTTGTTCTGTAGAAACTCGTGAGCTTGTTCCAGACCGTGTGTTACCACTCTCTTCATCCCATGTCTCGGTTTCTTGATCCAACAAAGTTGGTTTCATACTCCCCGTCTTCAGTGACTTTCTATTACTCTCTCTTGGCCTCTCGGGTCTCATAGGACGAGGCGGTAATGGGGTACGTGACCTAACCAAAACAACCTGATCATCAGGAGAACTGCTTCCTTGCGACTCAAGATCCATAGTTCGATCATCACGGTCTGCAACGTTATTCACGCTTCCCAGCCTAGGTGCTACATTCGATGTTCTCGTAGTTTGACTCATTTGCTTACTCGTTGGCATGTAACGGCTCCTTGAACCAGACACAGAAGCTTGGTAGCTTTGTCTTCGTCCCATCAACGCCTTCTCATTTAACCGTTGAAAAGGCATTCCAGAAGATGAGTTATCTTGCATGGTACGTGACTTGCAGGTCATTGTTCTATCATCACGATTAGAACAAAAACTAAAAGCAGAAAGCTGTGTTTCGATACGCTCTATTGAATCAACCACTTCCTCTGTTAGACCAACCTTACTAGGCAATTTAATAACACTCCTTGAGACTGAGTTTCTACTCGGTGTTGGCAAACCTAACTGTACTTGTGCAAGTATCTGTAACAACATTGTAAGAAAGAAACACAAAACATTGTAAGAAGAAAACACAACAACATGAACATGGGCGTAACAGAATCAGGGGCAGTCATTGGCATAGGCATAGGCATAGGCATAGGCAGTGAAACATTAGCATATGGCCCCAAATTTTTTAAAATAATTTCCAAAATTTTAAAAATAATTAACATAGTTTTTTTTTCCAAATGTGTAAATTTTTTTATTATTAAAATCTTAATTAAATATTTATAGTGCCCAAAATCTCAAGGATCCTGAACAGAACCGAACATGAGATATTAACTAACCTTGGTTTGTCTAGCCAAAAGCTCCTCTGTCGCAGAATCAAGCAAACGTTTCAGTAGAAACTGAGTGTTCTCGTCTAACTGCGAGTTTCAACGTTACTAATGTCAGATTCATCGATGATAGAAACATACGGTTCTTTAGGTTAAACTCACCAGAAAGGCTTGAGGTATGGACTCGTTGTTTGCATTTGAGTGCAGAAGACCGTATAATCTTCTCAGTGACTGAAGATCGGTCTCAAAGTTGAGAGGATCCATCAAAAAACTTATTAAGAAAGAACCAAGAAAGAAAGAGCGAAGAAGAAGAGAGATGCGTCAGATTGGAGTAACGGAAAGAATAACCGTTTGCAAAATAAATAAACCGTTGGTACGGCAGTAACCACTCTGCATCGACTTTGGTTCTTCCCGGTTTTTTCTCTTAACCGGTCAAAATTATTCTAACTCTAAAAACAGAGTAAACTGTAAAGCGCTGCCTCTATAACAAAACTATCATTATGACATTATCATACTACAATAACCAATTAATATATACAAAAAAACACCTGGTATATCTTCTGGTGAGCCTTATGTGCAGAGAAGAGCCACTTGAACAATGTCTTTCAACTTCTTTGGAGCCAGACATAGTCAAAATTGCTATCAACAATTTCTTTGGCTTCTCAGTTCTCTCAACAGCTTGTTTATCGGTTTCATACGCATAGTTTCAGTATTTCCATAACGAAGTTATTATTCAATATTTTTTATCCCTCTGATGTAAAAAAGAAGAAGCAATGCGCTTATAGGGAAAGAGAATCCCACTAAGTTGATTCATCTTTGATTTCTTTATTGGTGGTCTCTTTGTTTCTTTATTTTGGGTGATCCCTTTTGCGATTGTGGGACTTCGTTGTGAATGGGACTCCAATATGAAATGAATGAAGCTAGAAAAGATAATAATAATGAACAAGAATCTGAATGAATCAGTGATTTAAAGTAGGCTTTATTAGGAAGTAGATTATGATGGAAAAAAAAGGATTATGATGGGAAAATAGCTTCTGATATAGGAATATACAGAAGCATGATTAAGAAGGTTCCAATTTTTTTGTTGGTCAACCACTTGTTCAGATTATATTCCACTATTATGGACGATGGCGGTGCAAAAGGGCATTTTATATACTATGACCTTCAAAATGAAAGGAAAAAGATAGTATACAAAGTAAAATGTGGCTAACATGGACATAACTTTCGCAAGAAGGTTTTTAGAAAATTAGGTAGCTAAACAGATAATGTGATGGAAAAAGCAGACTAAGAATATATACTGAAGACCAATGAAAATGATATAAGATAATACCCATTAATATACTGGAACTTGGATATGTTCTTATGCTCAACCCTTTATAAATTGTCATACGATTCTTCACCTTATGTGACTTTTGCTCCGTCTACAAAATATCCGATGATCATCCCAATCTACAACGAATATTTTAAGTGTTATGTTTTCAACAAACACAAGTATATTGTCTATTTTATTAAAAAATAAAATGAATTAAGATAAGTGGATAGAAACTAAGAGAAGAAAGGTATTTTTGTTTGCAGATCATTTAGAACTTTCATACTAGTTAGGACTGGGCACGAATACTCGTTACTTGCCTTATATCCGTTATTTGACCCGATTC
>JAAMPC010000152.1:0-69407 GCA_016771965.1 Brassica carinata
CGACTGGATTTCAAAGCGTGTTCTAGATAAGCCAAGGCCTTTCCGGGTATAATCCCTCTCATGCCTCCTCCGTCGATGCTCAAGATACAAACTTTGCCTCTCTGGTTCTTGACCGATCCAGGGACAGAGTCAACAACCGAATTAACCGGTTCGGGTTCGGGTTTCGGGTCTTGGTCGTACCCGAAGAGGAACTTGCTCTCCAGGATGGAGAAAATCTCGTAGCTGAGTTTGTCAGTATCCACGCTCGGCTCCTGCATATCCGTCAAGAGACTGTTATCATCAACCGAAGCCGCCTCCGTGTCTCCGCCTCTCTGTTTGATTAAATGCTTGACGGAAGCCGTCGTGGTTCTTCCTCCGCTTGGTTTATTGCGTACTCTTTGCATGATGATTGACGGAATAGAATCAAATCCAGTATTTGACTCAATTCAGACAACAAAACAAAAACAAATAACTATTTTTTTTTTTGTCTACCGTATGAACACAAAGAGATTCAGACCAAACCAGTCGTCTTTGGTCAAAGAAAGGTTTCGCCTTTCTCTTATTTTGCGCGGAATCTTCAAATTTTCAACACGAGCTCGTCTTTTTGATGAGAAAAGTAAAAGATTATATCTGAATCAGCTTTAAAAGGTTGAATCTTTTTACTTTTCTGAAGGACAAATGAAAAACCAAGAGAGAGAGAGAGGGAGATGAAGAAGACGAGTAGAGCAAGAACAGAGGAGTTACAGAGGATGTCTGTTTTTGTAGCGCACGCTTTACTTAAAACCACCCCCACCAAACTCAGATTGAAGAGAAAGGAGAATGGCAGACAAAACGCGGATTAATTACAAAATGGAGAAAC
Organism: Brassica carinata; assembly: GCA_016771965.1. Taxonomy (NCBI): domain Eukaryota; kingdom Viridiplantae; phylum Streptophyta; class Magnoliopsida; order Brassicales; family Brassicaceae; genus Brassica; species Brassica carinata. The sequence continues at coordinate 839 of JAAMPC010000152.1, forward strand.
GAGCAATAAATATTTTTAATTATTATTTTTTTCTTTTTATTCTATAAACACAGATAAGTGTTACAGTTTTGCCATTAAAGAGACTTGAAGTTGCATTCACTTTTATAGAGATTTTATTTCTGTTACAGTTTTTTCCATTATAATTGATTTTTTCTATTCTATACTTTAGATGATTACAGTTTTTGTTTGGTTGAATGCTGATATGTTAGCAAAAAATGTTAGATTTAATGCACAAATTTTCATATTTAATGTGAAAACCTCCTGCTTACTCTAATAATACTAAGTTTTGGGTTTAGTGGTAATGTGTTATATTTACATATACATGCTAATTGATTTTCATATAAGACTTTAAAAAGTAATAATTAATTGTTTCTGTTTTGTTTACCAGTGAAATCATATACTGAAAAAGAATGTAAAACTTGAGACGTTACTTAGATTTGGAAAAGCTAGGTACTTGCAAGTATCACCTAATCTTTACATGCCACTCTGTCTTTCTTGTTTTAACATAAGTGTAACGCTATGATAAAGATTAGACCTCCAAATGCAACGCTTACCACGTTAATATTAAACGTCCCTTTCTCCTTCTCTCATGGATGAAATGCAATCAAGAGAAATGAAATGCTGATAAACAGAGAATTAAATATATTTTTACCTTTACGGAAAAGAGATGTATAGTAGTATCTTTTACTCGAAAAGAATCAATCAGAGACGTGTGTGGAGGGACTCTGAAAACATATTTACATTTTTAATAATTTATTTATTATTATAATATATGATGATAAAATTTGGCAAGTCAGAGTTTTATCGTGTTCTCTAATCTCTTTTCTAATATTATTTGGAGTCTCTATTATTTGCTGTCGGATTTTGTTATAATCAAATTGATTAATCCGTTTTAACATAACGTACACCTACACCATAAGAGTTCTGGATGGGCATAATGGAATTTAGGTTTAAGCTTTTATCTGATGTGTATCCCTTGTCTGTTATCGAGGGACCATCAAGAGATCCGGATAATTCGAAATATACAATTTCAACCGAAAAGCCAACTTGTTTCCGTAGAACAAATATTGGTTTTGTTTTTTCTTAAATCGCCTGAAAATGTTAGAATCATAATTATTTTGATACAAGAAAATATCTAAAGTGTAAATAAATCAACAAACCATAATTTCAAATTACTAATAAATAAATTTGAAATTAAGATCATGAGGTTATTGTTGTACTCGAGCCAAACAGCTCATTCATCTTTGACTTGATAAACCAAAATTCTTTTAGTTATTCAATACATAACATACAACATAAACCAACAATATATAAAAAGAAAAATACATTTTCTATCATGTATAGAAAGACATCATCTATAGCCTGGGTTACACATTCTGTTCCTTGCAAGCATCATCACAGCTCATCCTTGGCTCCATCACTCTCAGTCTTCTCATCAGCTTTCTTGGGCGTGATGACCTGTTCAGGTGTCGCTGAAGGTTTCGCAAGTTTAAACGGGACTGAAGCGTGCTTCTTCAGGAATTTGTACAATTCCACTACTGTACGGTCAACATCCACTGTGATCTGTTCTCAATACAAGCAACAGTTATAACAAGTAAAAGACTTGCAAGTTATGAAAAAATGTTTGATATAGTGAACAATCTTTACTAACCGGATCAAAGCTCTTGTTTCCTCCAGGGAAGAACAGGATTGTTGGGAACCCATCAGCCTGAACGTAAAGAAAATTATACAAAAGCAAAATAAAATACTGTCTCAAAATTTGGCTGTTAATTAGTTAATAGTTACCTTTGCTCTAGGATGCTCATTGGTGGTACCATCCATCTTGGCTACAACTAGTGAGTCGATGCCCTTCAGATACTTTCCAAGCTTGTTGTAAATCGGCTCAAACGATTGGCAGTAGCCACACCAAGGAGCATATATCTGTGATAGAACGCACACACTAGGTACATAACACTAATGTGTAAAGAAGACTCATAACGTTTCAATGTGATTATTACCTCGAGAAGAACATCCTTTGACTCGTCAAGAACAATCTCATCAAAATTGTTTCCCACAATGATCTTAACATCACCGTCATTCTGCTTTTAATAATTAGAAGCTAGTGAGAATCAGTAATGATGTAGAATGTCATATGTGTGTTGAAATTAAAATGTGGGAAGTCTTACGGTTTCAGGTACTGGATCTGACTTGTAGAAAGGCTTCAGTTTGTCTGCTAAGAAATCTTCCGCAAGTGTCTGTTATAAAAGATATAAAAAGGTCGTTGTGTTAAGATAATTCACAAATAATTAAACAACAAGTAGTTAACCATAACATTTCACAGAAAATAGAAGTAGAGCTGACCTTGATGTTGTTCACGGTCAGCTCACCGTCCAGAATGAACTTCCTCATATCTTCATTTCCAGTGTAAACAAGAACCTTGGGGGCAGTGCCGGTAACACCAAAGAATCCAGAAACTGCTTCTCCGTAATCCTCATTATCCATTTGCACGTACACAAAGACAAACTGCAGACAAATAGAGAGGATTGCCCTCCAACTCATCAATAACTATAGTCATCATCATGAACCTTGTCCGTTTGATATATAACTGTCCCAGACATGAGCACAGAAAAATAAAAGATGTAAAGAAAAGTACCTTGCCCTTGAAGGACTTTGCCACCTCCCTCAAAGTGGGAAGGTGCTTCTCTGATTCATTTGCCGTAGCGAAAAGAATGAGCTGTCAAGGTTTAAGAAATAAAAGTCAATCTCCTTAGCTTGTAGCTACGAACATGGGGAAAATATTAAAAAAGACAGAAATGGTCTTTACTTGGTTTTTCACTGAGTTCTCGAAAATCAGTGATGCGCCTTCCCTGGTGAAGTTGATGACCAACGGAACTTTGTTGGCTGACACAAACTCTGATAGAGCCGCCTTAGTGAAATTTCCATCTGTCAGAAAGTAGGACAGTGAGTGAGAGACACACACAGAGGAAATCTAAGCAGCAAAGAAAAAAGAAGTGATATGTGTTGAGTGTTGGTGGATCTTTTACCAAAACGGGCGAGTTTCTCTTCCTCCTTTTTCAGCAAAACTAAGGCAGGACGCTTGACTTCGGTTTCTATTTCAAATAGCTTTGCAATATCAGGGCTTGTAGTTTGGTAGAAACTGAGATCGTCTTCCAATCTTGAGGCAGCAGCAAGCTCTGCACTCTCTGATCCCTGAGCAAGATAAAATGATGTCAGAACAGGATATTCAAAGCAATTTACACTTGTGAAATGCGGTAGACAAAAGAAGTATCTCGTATGCTAACTGTAACCTATACATGAATGGTATCTTTCACCTACTAAACACACCAAGTGCAATTTTCTTAACAGTTAACATGTCCGTTTCTTTTTCTTTCTGGTTTTCTCAGGGTTCTATTTTGGTTGACAATTTGTTTCATAACTCTGAGAAATCCAAAAAGCAGAGCAGATAAAACACCATGTATTTTGAAGGTTTCTTACCACTAAGGAGTCGAGAAAAGCAAGAACAACTTTAGGTTCAGCAGATAAAACACGCTCAGCGTCCTCTACTGTAGTGATGTTGTGGATGCTTGGACTGGCCTTCTTCTTCATCCAAGTCACAATCCCATCCCTGCAAAATTAAGCCTTTTAAATATCCAAACCAATAGTGGTGGAATGCATTGAACCATCGAAAACCAACAACTGAGAAACCAAATCATATAAAACAAATCAAAGATCACATGTCCTCTATCTATAGCACCAAATTCATGATTGACCTTCTTCCCATCTTCAAGATCACATGTCCTCTCTCTCTCTCTCGTCACATCACTAATGCCAAAGCTAAGACCTGATGATCATATCTCAAACTATTCATCCTATGCTATCAATTGCCTAAATCTAACACGAAATCCCTAAACACCTAATCCAGAAACGAGAGCAATGACTTACTTAGTCCTTTCTCCTTCATAGGTCTTACGCATCTCTCCGTCCACAAACAAGAACACAGTGGGGAACCCCTGAATCTCGTACTTCTGAGCCAAATCCCCTTCCTCCGTCGCGTCGATCTTCGCCAACGCCGCAACGCCCTTCAACTCAGTCGCCGCCGCCGCGTACTCCGGCGCAAGAGCCTGGCAAGCGCCGCACCACGGAGCGTAGAACTCCACCATCGCGAAGCTATTGTTCCCGACGAACTCAGTGAAATTGTCCTTGGTCAACACCGCCACGTCTTTCTCGTCGACGATCGGCAACTGCGGCTCCTCCTCGCGGTACTCGCCACCTTCGTGCTCTCCGTGATGGAACTCTCCTCCCTGCTCGAGATCCTCGTAATTCTCGAAGTCACGGTACTGATCGTGGTGCGAATTGACGTGGCTTTGTTCCTTTGACTCCTCCGCGGCGATGAAAGCGAGCTCCTCGTCGAGATCTGAGCCGTTCGACGCGTTCTCTGCGCGCGAGGTGGCGAGAAGAAGGAAGGAGAGAAGGAAAAGGAGAGAGATGCTTGTGGACGACGCCATTGATGTACGAGATCGGATCGCGATGGATTTTTCTTAGACTCGAATGAGAGAGCTGAAGGAAGCAGAGAGGTTTTGGGGGTTTTTATATTAATAGAATTATTAAATTTAAATAAATGCAAAATTAGTTTACCAGTCACGTAGATGACTCGCTGGCGGAAAATTTATCGAATGAGAGAGTGACACGTGGGAAGTGTGGGTCATAACTCATCGTTGACTTCCAAGAGGTGGAAAGGTCATGTATTCAGTGGCGAGACGTGCGTAATGCAACCGAGGAAGTGTTATTATTATTTATCGCAAGCGGGAATTTGATATATTTCTATCTTCTGATTTAAGCATATTAACACATGGATTTGACTTTGATATTGTGTAGTTACTCCGTTTTGAATATGTTTGGTGTTAAATGTTATACTTCTCCAACCAGCTAGGATGACCTTTTTAATTTTAAGTACTCTCCAACCACTAAACCAATTGATTTTGAACCACTGTCAAATGAGCTATGCTCACATGTTGTACATGCTTTCATCGTTGTATAACTAAGTTTCAAAAGGATTTGTACAAGTCTATCCAAAATAATGAAATTTTATCAAGCATCATGCAACCCCAAGAACACCGGTGGTAGTTAAAGCTTTTAGCTCAAATCGCAAAATGCGCTTGATGAGAGAGTCTTGATTACATTTTGAAAGAAAAAAACATAGGATTACTGTTTGGAAGATGTTGGTTGGCAATGGCATCAGTACAACATAGACCAGTAATCAACCTTTCAGCTATCATACAAGTCCTTCAAGGGGGAACCCTTCTTCGATTCCTCTCTCCATTATCGCTTTCTACACCCAAACATAACAACAACAAACTCAAAATCGACGACCAAAACAATAAATCTAAGAGTAGTAAAGTGTACCTGGATTAATTCAGTGATCATTCCAGGTCCTTCCTCGAACCTTTTCTCCTTCCATTCAATCTCCTCTGGTTTTGTACAAGCCAAAGCCTCCAATGAACCAACCGGTACTTTAATCGTCCCAACGTGCTGCAGAATCCTCAGACTACCTACATACAGTAGAGTTCTTCGGATGATTAAAATATACATCGTTTTAGATCAACAATCAACAAGTGAATCTGTTGAACCAAAAAAAAAATATATATATAAAAGCGAGATATAATGAAGAAGATGTACTTGTAATGAAGGCTTCTTCCCAAAGCTCACGCTCAGACCACGAAGGTGCTCTCTCGCGGTATGGTATTCCTTTGCTTATGCATACTCTGACAGTAAAAAAAACAAACTTTCACTTACTGATCATGAACAGAGCGTTAAGAAGTTCAACTTATTATTTCTTACTCGATGACAATTTCTCTTATAACTCCTGGAAGCACACCGTCAGTTACAGGTGCAGTCTGCACTTCATACTCTCCCAAACTCTCACCGTAAAGACTGCCAGATGATGACTTCTACAATGAGATCCAAACATCAAATCATAAGTTTCTTTTAAACAAAACATTAAGAACAAAGTCAAAACTTTTCTCTGTACCCTGCGACAAACCACGAAGAAGTTTGTGACGCAACCCTCGAGCAAACGATCACCATCGTTCGACAAAGAAGCTCAGTGGTCGAAGAAGGTCTAAACTTCTCCAGAGGCTTCCTCAACCTGCCTAAACCACAACCCGCCAGCTTAATCCCCGAAACTAAGCTATCAGAATCAGTACAATAAGCTAAGAGAGCACAGTACCTTACCCAGTCTGAGTACTTAGCATTAGCAACATCTCTTCCATGACCAACCAAAGCCAAACTCGCAGCCTTTTCTCCAACACCTAAAGAGTATCCACCTATATGCAACCACACATCTAGAAAATCCACAACCTTTTCATCACCCAACCTACTCAACTTCTCCGCATTACCAGTAACAAGAACCGTCACCGCTAACTCTTCTCCACAAAGTCTCCCCTTTCCTTCACTACACCACATCTCATAGCCTTGCTCATAGACCCATTGACTAAATCGTAAATACTCGACTCATGAACGGTTTGATTCATCCAGACCCTCGATGACGACCCAGAGCTGAACAAAAGCTCGGGCTTTGAATCAAAAGGATACGAATCGAGCTGGAAAGCCGCTTCACATGTCTCTCCCAGAACAAGAAGGTAGTGCCACTGTTTATCGTTCTCGTCGTTGTATAAGCACCTGTAAAAATTCAAAGTTTCAAACTTTGCTGCAGTTTCTCTATATATATCTTTTCCGTTTGGTTGCGTACCGGGGAGAGATTGAAGGAAGGTAGCGACGGGAGGAGCTTCAAAACGACGCCGTTGTGGTAGAGAAACCTGCAATTCGACATTTTTCTTCTTTCTCTTGTGTAAATGAAGCGCACATCTCTTTAGTTATTAGATATAAAAAAAATTAAAAAAGGAAAAGCCCAAAACGACGTCGTGACACTGAGACTTTCATTAAACCTAGGGTTTAAGCCGTTTCGTTCTTCTCTCTTTCTCCTCCGATCATCTTCCTCTGCTCAGTATAGAACACAAGAAGTTAAAAAAATGCGATCTTTATTAGCTTTCAGAAAAATTCCACCACCGTTTCTTCTTCGTTGGTTGATACACAGTAAACCCTTTTGCTCACAGTCTCGATTTCCCAAAGAATCCGACAATCCAAGCCCACAAGCTAACGGATCCGCTTCCGACGAGAATCCACCCACCTCCTCCTCCGTAGTATTAGTAGCGAATCTCTCGACTACAAAGCCTGAACAGAAAGACGAATCGCGTGTAATCGGCGCGCTTCTGGACCGGAGGAACGACCCGGAATCAGCTCTTCGGTTCTACAACTGGGCTAGACCTGGAAGTTTCGAAGTCGGCAACTCCTTCTGGTTACTCATTCACATTCTCGTTAGCTCTCCCGAGAGCCACGGACGCGCACGTGACTTGCTCCAACGGTATGTGTCTTCAAGCAGTCCGATGACAATGCCAAAGGTCTTAGTCACTAACTTGGTAGAATCAGCGAAGTCGTTTGGGTTTGAAGTAAAGGCGTTGCCTTTTAGTTACTTGTTGAATGCTTACACCAGAGAGGAGGACTGATTACGCTGTGGATTGCATTAATCTAATGATAGAGCTAGGTTTGCCTCCTTACGTTAGATATGTGAACAACACGTTAAGTGCTTTAGTGAGAATGAACTCGATAAACGAAGCTAAGGAGCTCTATGGTAAGATGGTCGCTACTGGTCTTGTTGCTGGTGATAAAGCCACTGCGCATTTACTGATGCGAGCGAGTTTAAGAGAAGAGAAACCCGAGGAGGCTTTGGAGGTTTTTAGTGAAGCTATCGAGAGAGGAGAGGAGCCTGATGGTTTGCTTTATAGCCTTGCTATCAAGCTTACTGCAAGACGGTTAATTTGGGTATGGCGTTTGGTTTGTTGAGAGAGATGAAGGAGAAGAAGAAGCTGTGTGTCTCGCAGGAGACGTATACTTCTGTGATAGTGGCTTTGGTGAAGCAAGATAAGGTGGAGGAGGCGGTTAGGTTGAAGGATGAGATGGTGAGCGAGGGGATACCGATGAATGTGATCGCAGCAACGAGTCTGGTCAAGGGACATTGCAAGAACGGTGACTTGGGTAGCGCTTTGGAGATGTTTCGTAAGATGGAGAAAGAAGGACCGTCTCGAACCGTGTTACGTTTTCGGTTTTGATTGAGTGGTTTAGTAAGAACGGGGACATGGAAAGAGTGCTTGAGTTTTACAAGAAGATGGAAGCTTTAGGTATTACTCCTTCCGCCTTTCAAGTCCACTCTATAATCCAAGTGTGTTTGAAAGGTCAGAGACCGGAACATGGATTGAAACTCTTTGATGACTACTTCGAAACCGGTACTGCAAACATCTTCATTTGTAACAGTATGTTGTCTTGGCTATGCAAGCAAGGTAAGATAGACGAGACTAAAGACTTGTTAAGGAAGATGGAGAGTAGAGGTCTTGGACCTAATGTAGTTTCTTACAACAACGTGATGCTTGCCCTCTGCAGAACGAAGAGGCTGGACTTGGCTCTTACTGTCTTTTCAGAAATGCTGGAGAAGGATATAAAGCCTAACGACCACACTTACTCCACTCTGATCGACGGGTGTTTCAAGAATCATGATTTTCACAACGCTTGGGAAGTCATCGCTCAGATGAACTCTTCCGATATCGAAGTCAACGAGGTCGTGTACCACACGGTTATTAATGGCTTATGCAAAGCTGGTCAGAGTTCTAAAGCGAGAGATATGTTGGAAGATCTGATGAGAGAAGCGGGTTTGTATTGGTTGCATGAGTTACAACACCATCATCGATGGATTTATCAAAGAGAGTAGAATGGACTCTGCCGTTGCAGCTTACAGAGAGATGTGTGGCAGTGGTATTTCACCAAACGTGGTGACTTATACATGTATGATGGATGGGTTATGCAAAAACAGTAGAATGGATCAAGCGCTGGAGATGAGGAAGGAGATGAAGAACAAAGGTCTGAAGCTTGATGTTCCAGCTTACGGTGCTCTTATCGATGGGTTCTGCAAAAAGGGTGACGTGAAAAGTGCATCTGCTCTGTTCTCTGAGCTCTTTAAAGAAGGGTTGAATCCAAACGAAGCTGTTTACAACAGCTTGATATCCGGATTCCGTAATCTTGGAAACATGGAAGCAGCGCTTGATTTGTACAAGAAAATGTTGAAAGACGGTCTGAGATGTGATCTGCGGACGTACACAACGCTGGTCGATGGGTTGTTGAAAGAAGGAAACTTGATCATGGCCTTTGGTTTGTACACAGAGATGCAGGGGTTGGGTATTGTGGCTGATGAGATCATGTGTTCGGTTATCGTAAACGGTCTTAGCAAGATGGGACAGTTTGTGGAAGTGGTTAAGATGTTTGAGGAGATGAAGAAGAATGATGTGACTCCAAATGTGTTTATCTACAACGGTGATTGCAGGACATTTTAAAGAAGGAAACCTTGATGAGGCTTTTAGACTTCATGATGAGATGCTTGACAAGGGTCTTGTACCTGATGGTGTTACATTTGATATTCTAGTGAGAGGGAAATATGGAGAATCTCAATGTATTGGTGTAGAAAGTGTGTAGCTGCATTATTGACTTATTAGTTTAGCTTTGGCTTCTCAATAATCTGGCTGTGTTTATTAAAAGCTTTGGAGGGTTGCAGGTTAAAGCCGTTAAGTTACAAGATTAAATTAGTCTATTCTTTTGATCAGCTTTGTCATTCTTATGGCATAGTTGTGCCTATGAAGGGTTAAGCTTTGACCTGGGAACTTATAATACTGTTGCATTCCTAGGCTAGTGTTGTGAGTCTTGCGACTGTTGTCTTTCTTCGGAAACTTCTTTCTGAACAATTTTTCTCCTTTCATGTAAGCATTGACAAAGCAAGCTATGTGTACAAACCTATTTTGGGATTTTGATATTACGGATCCAAGAAAATTTTAAACAAGAATGAGAGCACACCTTACCATAGACTCAACATATATAATATCGATTTGTAAGTTTTTACAAAATACATTTCATGCACAGGAATAATGACAATTGAGAATTGGGAAAAAGGAAGGTTTTGTGAGAGAAAAACTTAACATATAGAATTTTACATATTGCGAGTTTTTAACAACCTATAATTAGATTTTCATTAAAATGAATTTCCACCAAAAAAAATCTCAAAAATAATTAATTGCTATTTTGATGAGAAATATATTAAATAAATTTATCCCATTTGTTTCTATGTCTCATGTATTTCTATTCCACTATTCTTTTTTACGGCTTAAACTATTATCTTAAGATCTGATTGGTTTCTTCCACACCGCTCGCAAATGCAAATGCAGTTGTTAGATAGCGTTTGTTGGCGTTTTACAACAATCACAAAAAATTCTACAAATCGATTCAAAATGTTCCAAACCTTTTAAAATCAAGTTGGTTCTAGTAAGCTTTGCCGGTTGGATAAATAAATTTAAAACATTTTGTAAAAATATTATAAAAATTTTAATTTAAACTTAAAATTAAAATATTATAGATAATTTTTTTTATATTTTAATTTAAATTCACTAACATATCATAATTTATTTTAAAAAACTTTATACTAAAATTATTTTTAGTATAATTTAAAATTAATATATATACATATACAAAATATATACATACATAAAAATTCCCGACGAACTCAGTGAAATTGTCCTTGGTCAACACCGCCACGTCTTTCTCGTCGACGATCGGCAACTGCGGCTCCTCCTCGCGGTACTCGCCACCTTCGTGCTCTCCGTGATGGAACTCTCCTCCCTGCTCGAGATCCTCGTAATTCTCGAAGTCACGGTACTGATCGTGGTGCGAATTGACGTGGCTTTGTTCCTTTGACTCCTCCGCGGCGATGAAAGCGAGCTCCTCGTCGAGATCTGAGCCGTTCGACGCGTTCTCTGCGCGCGAGGTGGCGAGAAGAAGGAAGGAGAGAAGGAAAAGGAGAGAGATGCTTGTGGACGACGCCATTGATGTACGAGATCGGATCGCGATGGATTTTTCTTAGACTCGAATGAGAGAGCTGAAGGAAGCAGAGAGGTTTTGGGGGTTTTTATATTAATAGAATTATTAAATTTAAATAAATGCAAAATTAGTTTACCAGTCACGTAGATGACTCGCTGGCGGAAAATTTATCGAATGAGAGAGTGACACGTGGGAAGTGTGGGTCATAACTCATCGTTGACTTCCAAGAGGTGGAAAGGTCATGTATTCAGTGGCGAGACGTGCGTAATGCAACCGAGGAAGTGTTATTATTATTTATCGCAAGCGGGAATTTGATATATTTCTATCTTCTGATTTAAGCATATTAACACATGGATTTGACTTTGATATTGTGTAGTTACTCCGTTTTGAATATGTTTGGTGTTAAATGTTATACTCTCCAACCAGCTAGGATGACCTTTTAATTTTAAGTACTCTCCAACCACTAAACCAATTGATTTTGAACCACTGTCAAATGAGCTATGCTCACATGTTGTACATGCTTTCATCGTTGTATAACTAAGTTTCAAAAGGATTTGTACAAGTCTATCCAAAATAATGAAATTTTATCAAGCATCATGCAACCCCAAGAACACCGGTGGTAGTTAAAGCTTTTAGCTCAAATCGCAAAATGCGCTTGATGAGAGAGTCTTGATTACATTTTGAAAGAAAAAAACATAGGATTACTGTTTGGAAGATGTTGGTTGGCAATGGCATCAGTACAACATAGACCAGTAATCAACCTTTCAGCTATCATACAAGTCCTTCAAGGGGGAACCCTTCTTCGATTCCTCTCTCCATTATCGCTTTCTACACCCAAACATAACAACAACAAACTCAAAATCGACGACCAAAACAATAAATCTAAGAGTAGTAAAGTGTACCTGGATTAATTCAGTGATCATTCCAGGTCCTTCCTCGAACCTTTTCTCCTTCCATTCAATCTCCTCTGGTTTTGTACAAGCCAAAGCCTCCAATGAACCAACCGGTACTTTAATCGTCCCAACGTGCTGCAGAATCCTCAGACTACCTACATACAGTAGAGTTCTTCGGATGATTAAAATATACATCGTTTTAGATCAACAATCAACAAGTGAATCTGTTGAACCAAAAAAATATATATATAAAAGCGAGATATAATGAAGAAGATGTACTTGTAATGAAGGCTTCTTCCCAAAGCTCACGCTCAGACCACGAAGGTGCTCTCTCGCGGTATGGTATTCCTTTGCTTATGCATACTCTGACAGTAAAAAAAACAAACTTTCACTTACTGATCATGAACAGAGCGTTAAGAAGTTCAACTTATTATTTCTTACTCGATGACAATTTCTCTTATAACTCCTGGAAGCACACCGTCAGTTACAGGTGCAGTCTGCACTTCATACTCTCCCAAACTCTCACCGTAAAGACTGCCAGATGATGACTTCTACAATGAGATCCAAACATCAAATCATAAGTTTCTTTTAAACAAAACATTAAGAACAAAGTCAAAACTTTTCTCTGTACCCTGCGACAAACCACGAAGAAGTTTGTGACGCAACCCTCGAGCAAACGATCACCATCGTTCGACAAAAGAAGCTCAGTGGTCGAAGAAGGTCTAAACTTCTCCAGAGGCTTCCTCAACCTGCCTAAACCACAACCCGCCAGCTTAATCCCCGAAACTAAGCTATCAGAATCAGTACAATAAGCTAAGAGAGAGCACAGTACCTTACCCAGTCTGAGTACTTAGCATTAGCAACATCTCTTCCATGACCAACCAAAGCCAAACTCGCAGCCTTTTCTCCAACACCTAAAGAGTATCCACCTATATGCAACCACACATCTAGAAAATCCACAACCTTTTCATCACCCAACCTACTCAACTTCTCCGCATTACCAGTAACAAGAACCGTCACCGCTAACTCTTCTCCACAAAGTCTCCCCCTTTCCTTCACTACACCACATCTCATAGCCTTGCTCATAGACCCATTGACTAAATCGTAAATACTCGACTCATGAACGGTTTGATTCATCCAGACCCTCGATGACGACCCAGAGCTGAACAAAAGCTCGGGCTTTGAATCCAAAAGGATACGAATCGAGCTGGAAAGCCGCTTCACATGTCTCTCCCAGAACAAGAAGGTAGTGCCACTGTTTATCGTTCTCGTCGTTGTATAAGCACCTGTAAAAATTCAAAGTTTCAAACTTTGCTGCAGTTTCTCTATATATATCTTTTCCGTTTGGTTGCGTACCGGGGAGAGATTGAAGGAAGGTAGCGACGGGAGGAGCTTCCAAAACGACGCCGTTGTGGTAGAGAAACCTGCAATTCGACATTTTTCTTCTTTCTCTTGTGTAAATGAAGCGCACATCTCTTTAGTTATTAGATATAAAAAAAATTAAAAAAGGAAAAGCCCAAAACGACGTCGTGACACTGAGACTTTCATTAAACCTAGGGTTTAAGCCGTTTCGTTCTTCTCTCTTTCTCCTCCGATCATCTTCCTCTGCTCAGTATAGAACACAAGAAGTTAAAAAAATGCGATCTTTATTAGCTTTCAGAAAAATTCCACCACCGTTTCTTCTTCGTTGGTTGATACACAGTAAACCCTTTTGCTCACAGTCTCGATTTCCCAAAGAATCCGACAATCCAAGCCCACAAGCTAACGGATCCGCTTCCGACGAGAATCCACCCACCTCCTCCTCCGTAGTATTAGTAGCGAATCTCTCGACTACAAAGCCTGAACAGAAAGACGAATCGCGTGTAATCGGCGCGCTTCTGGACCGGAGGAACGACCCGGAATCAGCTCTTCGGTTCTACAACTGGGCTAGACCTGGAAGTTTCGAAGTCGGCAACTCCTTCTGGTTACTCATTCACATTCTCGTTAGCTCTCCCGAGAGCCACGGACGCGCACGTGACTTGCTCCAACGGTATGTGTCTTCAAGCAGTCCGATGACAATGCCAAAGGTCTTAGTCACTAACTTGGTAGAATCAGCGAAGTCGTTTGGGTTTGAAGTAAAGGCGTTGCCTTTTAGTTACTTGTTGAATGCTTACACCAGAGAGAGGAGGACTGATTACGCTGTGGATTGCATTAATCTAATGATAGAGCTAGGTTTGCCTCCTTACGTTAGATATGTGAACAACACGTTAAGTGCTTTAGTGAGAATGAACTCGATAAACGAAGCTAAGGAGCTCTATGGTAAGATGGTCGCTACTGGTCTTGTTGCTGGTGATAAAGCCACTGCGCATTTACTGATGCGAGCGAGTTTAAGAGAAGAGAAACCCGAGGAGGCTTTGGAGGTTTTTAGTGAAGCTATCGAGAGAGGAGAGGAGCCTGATGGTTTGCTTTATAGCCTTGCTATCCAAGCTTACTGCAAGACGGTTAATTTGGGTATGGCGTTTGGTTTGTTGAGAGAGATGAAGGAGAAGAAGAAGCTGTGTGTCTCGCAGGAGACGTATACTTCTGTGATAGTGGCTTTGGTGAAGCAAGATAAGGTGGAGGAGGCGGTTAGGTTGAAGGATGAGATGGTGAGCGAGGGATACCGATGAATGTGATCGCAGCAACGAAGTCTGGTCAAGGGACATTGCAAGAACGGTGACTTGGGTAGCGCTTTGGAGATGTTTCGTAAGATGGAGAAAGAAGGACCGTCTCCGAACCGTGTTACGTTTTCGGTTTTGATTGAGTGGTTTAGTAAGAACGGGGACATGGAAAGAGTGCTTGAGTTTTACAAGAAGATGGAAGCTTTAGGTATTACTCCTTCCGCCTTTCAAGTCCACTCTATAATCCAAGTGTGTTTGAAAGGTCAGAGACCGGAACATGGATTGAAACTCTTTGATGACTACTTCGAAACCGGTACTGCAAACATCTTCATTTGTAACAGTATGTTGTCTTGGCTATGCAAGCAAGGTAAGATAGACGAGACTAAAGACTTGTTAAGGAAGATGGAGAGTAGAGGTCTTGGACCTAATGTAGTTTCTTACAACAACGTGATGCTTGCCCTCTGCAGAACGAAGAGGCTGGACTTGGCTCTTACTGTCTTTTCAGAAATGCTGGAGAAGGATATAAAGCCTAACGACCACACTTACTCCACTCTGATCGACGGGTGTTTCAAGAATCATGATTTTCACAACGCTTGGGAAGTCATCGCTCAGATGAACTCTTCCGATATCGAAGTCAACGAGGTCGTGTACCACACGGTTATTAATGGCTTATGCAAAGCTGGTCAGAGTTCTAAAGCGAGAGATATGTTGGAAGATCTGATGAGAGAGAAGCGGGTTTGTATTGGTTGCATGAGTTACAACACCATCATCGATGGATTTATCAAAGAGAGTAGAATGGACTCTGCCGTTGCAGCTTACAGAGAGATGTGTGGCAGTGGTATTTCACCAAACGTGGTGACTTATACATGTATGATGGATGGGTTATGCAAAAACAGTAGAATGGATCAAGCGCTGGAGATGAGGAAGGAGATGAAGAACAAAGGTCTGAAGCTTGATGTTCCAGCTTACGGTGCTCTTATCGATGGGTTCTGCAAAAAGGGTGACGTGAAAAGTGCATCTGCTCTGTTCTCTGAGCTCTTTAAAGAAGGGTTGAATCCAAACGAAGCTGTTTACAACAGCTTGATATCCGGATTCCGTAATCTTGGAAACATGGAAGCAGCGCTTGATTTGTACAAGAAAATGTTGAAAGACGGTCTGAGATGTGATCTGCGGACGTACACAACGCTGGTCGATGGGTTGTTGAAAGAAGGAAACTTGATCATGGCCTTTGGTTTGTACACAGAGATGCAGGGGTTGGGTATTGTGGCTGATGAGATCATGTGTTCGGTTATCGTAAACGGTCTTAGCAAGATGGGACAGTTTGTGGAAGTGGTTAAGATGTTTGAGGAGATGAAGAAGAATGATGTGACTCCAAATGTGTTTATCTACAACGCGGTGATTGCAGGACATTTTAAAGAAGGAAACCTTGATGAGGCTTTTAGACTTCATGATGAGATGCTTGACAAGGGTCTTGTACCTGATGGTGTTACATTTGATATTCTAGTGAGAGGGAAATATGGAGAATCTCAATGTATTGGTGTAGAAAGTGTGTAGCTGCATTATTGACTTATTAGTTTAGCTTTGGCTTCTCAATAATCTGGCTGTGTTTATTAAAAGCTTTGGAGGGGTTGCAGGTTAAAGCCGTTAAGTTACAAGATTAAATTAGTCTATTCTTTTGATCAGCTTTGTCATTCTTATGGCATAGTTGTGCCTATGAAGGGTTAAGCTTTGACCTGGGAACTTATAATACTGTTGCATTCCTAGGCTAGTGTTGTGAGTCTTGCGACTGTTGTCTTTCTTCGGAAACTTCTTTCTGAACAATTTTTCTCCTTTCATGTAAGCATTGACAAAGCAAGCTATGTGTACAAACCTATTTTGGGATTTTGATATTACGGATCCAAGAAAATTTTAAACAAGAATGAGAGCACACCTTACCATAGACTCAACATATATAATATCGATTTGTAAGTTTTTACAAAATACATTTCATGCACAGGAATAATGACAATTGAGAATTGGGAAAAAGGAAGGTTTTGTGAGAGAAAAACTTAACATATAGAATTTTACATATTGCGAGTTTTTAACAACCTATAATTAGATTTTCATTAAAATGAATTTCCACCAAAAAAAATCTCAAAAATAATTAATTGCTATTTTGATGAGAAATATATTAAATAAATTTATCCCATTTGTTTCTATGTCTCATGTATTTCTATTCCACTATTCTTTTTTACGGCTTAAACTATTATCTTAAGATCTGATTGGTTTCTTCCACACCGCTCGCAAATGCAAATGCAGTTGTTAGATAGCGTTTGTTGGCGTTTTACAACAATCACAAAAAATTCTACAAATCGATTCAAAATGTTCCAAACCTTTTAAAATCAAGTTGGTTCTAGTAAGCTTTGCCGGTTGGATAAATAAATTTAAAACATTTTGTAAAAATATTATAAAAATTTTAATTTAAACTTAAAATTAAAATATTATAGATAATTTTTTTTATATTTTAATTTAAATTCACTAACATATCATAATTTATTTTAAAAAACTTTATACTAAAATTATTTTTAGTATAATTTAAAATTAATATATATACATATACAAAATATATACATACATAAACGAAACCAAATATTCTTTTAAAAGTTTTAATATAAATCTTCAAAACAAATCTTATTAACATTATAACTTTCATTTAAACTATAAAAATAAATAATTAACGTAATATTGTTATTTATTATATTTTATCATAATAGTATATTTTTATGTTTTATAATGTTATAATATTTTTATATTCCTAACTTATTATTAAACCGTTTCAATATCTCATAATCAACCAGTCACAAATATCTCGCAAACGTACCAATTTCTAACTGTTATACCAGTCGTACAAATAGTTTATTAACGCCATAAACCAAAACCACTTATATTTATATACCTCTGCAACCGCACCAAAACCACTTATTTCTACATACTTCTGCAACCGCACCAAAACCACTTATTTCTACATACTTCTGCAACCGCACCAAAACCACTTACATCTGTATACTTCTGCAGCTGCACCGCTGCGTTTCAACCGGCCAGCTCTTACATTTTGATTTTAGGAGTTTTCAAGGCTCCTAAGACAAATGTTGTAGTATAAATGATTGTCGAACCAGTTCTGAGGGATATCAAAGCACCGAGAATGCAAGTACTCACTTAATCTAAGTGCAACCAATGATTTAGATGGGTTTTAAACTACTACTAATACTAGAAAGTAATTACAGAATGATACTTTCTTGACTAAGGGAAAAGAGAACTCATGGGCATAGGGATTAGACCTTGGGTGATCAAGTATCGAACTAGGGATGGCAAATGATCAATCAAACTATCGACCTTAAGCCTAGACACAATTCTAAGCAAGCTCTATGTCTAGATGAATGCTCATTTGCTAACATATCTCAAACATCAAATGTCTTTGGTTGAATAATGTGAAAGCAATCATTACTAACAAGTCTATTAGCTATCTTAGCATCTTTAACAACAAATGTCTTTGGCAAAGTATACTAAAAGCCTAGGAGAGTTGTCTCGTGCATTTCATCAAACACCTTTGGGTGGGAAATGCCTATTGATCAACTTTGAGTGGCCAACTCAGAAGATGCATTATGAATACTCTACTAGCAAGAAACAAGAATGATCTACACTAAAACATCCTAGAACTAACCTAATCTCCCTAACCCATGAATTCAAAAGGTGATTACTCACTAATCTCCATGATTCCTCTTAAACCCATATTGGATTTCAGATTATTCATGTAGAGAAAATAGATAAGAAATCAACAAGAACACAAGATGAAAGCAATGAAATCTGAATCAAAAAAAGTTTTTACTAGTTGTTCTCCAGAAAAGAGATTCTCCCTTGGTGGCTCCCCAAAGGTACTTAAAACATAGGTCTTGAAAAGTAAAAACGTGCATAATGAAATGACCAAAAGGCCCTTGAAAAAACATGAATTCAACCAAACAAATAGGCGCGGAGCGACCTCGGCACGTCGCTGCGAGAGGTTGCTCCCGGGTCATTTCTTCGCGAGCGACCTGGCTGTGTCGCTCCGAAGACGTCGCTCCCGGGTCGTCTCCTCGCGAGCGACCTGGCTGTGTCGCTCTGAAGACGTCGCTCCCGGCTTGCTCAGAAACCACAAACGCGAGCGACCTAGGGTGTCGCTCTAAGGGGTCGCTGCCGACTTGTTCGTCGCTCTCAAATCGAGATAACCCGAGCGACCTCTGGGTGTCGCTGTGGTGAGGTCGCTCTAGGAGCTGGAGCGACTTCGCCTTGTCGCTCTAGGAGCTGGAGCGACTTCGCCTTGTCGCTCTAGGAGCTGGAGCGACTTCGCCTTGTCGCTCTAGGAGCTGGAGCGACTTCGCCTTGTCGCTCTAGGAGGTCGCTCTGAAACGTAAATGGCGAGTGAGTTCATGGCATCGCTCCGGTAGGTCGCTCCCATGCATTGCTCGTCCAATGATCACCATAATCACCTCTTTTGAGCTCCAAACGCACCCAAATGTCTCCAAGAACTCCATGTGGTACTCCAATACCTAATTGAGACATATGTATGCAAAATGCAACCTAGACATGGCTAAATCCTAATGTATATGATGAAAATGCACATGAATAAATGGATAAAACAATGTAATTATGCAAGATTTCAACTCCCCCAAACTTGTTCTTTTACTTGTCCACAAGTGAACTTTCTAGAACTCATAGGGAGAGAGGTTTTAAGGTGGGGAGCTCATAGCCAAAAGAAAGACAACTAGCACTCAACTCAACATCTAATCCAACCTGAGCACACTCTCTTATTACACTCTAGCTTCTCTAGGCCTATCTCAATTCCTTTTGCCCCTATACTCATCATCAAGCATCCACACATTCAAATCAACCAACCCTCACATTCATTAAGCATAAAACATTAAGTGAATTCTTGCAAATGGTCAATTGGTCCAAATCATTTGGTTGAGTAAGGAAAGACTTTTATTCAAGTGGGTCAGGAGGTTCAAAATCCATGATCTTTTAAAGTGGTTTACTCTCAAAACAAATAGCCTTGACATTGCACATAATATATCTAAGAAAATGACCAACTCATGCATACAATGCTCAATCTCCATTGTTCTACCATTTTCCCAAACATACAAGTTACACAATCACTTCTCAATGTCAAACCCAACTCCCATCTCTCACCAAAAGATCCCAAGAATATTTTGCACATAAAACTCTTTTTCATTGAAATCTATAAAGGATTTTTTCAACTTCTAAACAAATCTTACCTCTAAACAACTTTGCTAACCATTTTTTTTTTTTTTTCGGGGGCCAAGACTTTTCATGAACTCGAGCTAGACGTTTATCTATTAATTCCAATAAAATTATCCATTTAAATACAAAGAGTCTATTCTTTTCTTTCGAACTTTTCATGCTTCCAAACCATAGTCACAACACTCACCCCCATCTATAGCTAGACAATAGAGTGCCTAATCAAGCAAGAGTGAAGACCAAGCATTGTCGTTCTCGATACTCTCAACATTATGCACATGTAAGGCTTTCCGAAAAAGGCTTCACTCATCAAATAATGAAAGCTCAAAAGGAGGGAAGGGTTTTGGGAATGGTGTACCACTCGAGTTTGTCAAAAAGATTGGCATAAAGGATGTGACAACTCAAGTGTGTATATCCATGACTCAGTACACAAGGGACCATAAGCAAGAAGCATTAAGTTCGTTCAGTTCAAACAAGGTTGTAATTGGCTTCAAAGGTTGAGTTTCAGCAATCAACAAGTTTCAGGAAGAGTTTTCAAGGCTCGAAGCATACAAGTCTTTTTGAGAGGTGCATAAGCTACTCAGGTGCAAAGTAATGTTCTTTACAAGGTATTTCAAATCATTGCTCCCAATGCAAATAAATGCAACCTATATGCTCTAGACTCTCCTAGAAATGCAAATGATGCAAACTAAATGATTTTTTTTTATGCAAATAGGTATGCAATGCGTGACTCAATGAAACAACATCAAAGCAAACATGATCAAATACTTGGTACCTCCCCCAAACTTAAATGACACAGTCTGTGTTGTCAAGGAGAGAGATACCCAAAAGAGAAAACTAATATGCAAAACGAAATGGTATATACAAGGGAAAGTAGTGGGTTACCTTCTATGGGGAATGAGTAGAGGGAGATGCTCCCTCTTCCTCGTCCTCAGGTGGTAACTCTTCAAGGTGCTCATCAGTAAAAGTGTCCATCTCTTCAATGTAGAAGGCTTGCCCGAACACAGTTGGTTTCTTCATTTTCCCCTTGATGTCAAAGTGGAGAACATGCCCTTTACCTAAATGGAGATCAATCGTGCCCTCTTTCACATTAACAATTGCTCCTGCTGTAGCTAAGAATGGCCTTCCAAGAATCAATGGGTCTTGAGCCTCCTCATCCATCTCAAGCACCACAAAATCTGTAGGTATCTCATACCTTCCAATCTTCACAGGGAGGTCCTCTAAGATGCCCACAGGGTACTTCACTGAATGATCAGCTAACACCAGAGAGATTCTACACTTTTTGTACTGAGTGAATCCAAGCTTCTTTGCAATAGATAAAGGCATCAAGCTGACACTAGCTCCCAAATCGCAGAGACATTTCTCAAATACCATAGGTCCAAGAGCACAAGGTAGTGTGAAGCATCCTGGATCCTCTAACTTCTCTGGAACATCAAGCCTCTGGATGATGGCACTGCACTCATGGGTAAGAATCATCATGCCTTCCATCTCCTTCTTCTTTGCAGCTACAACATCTTTCAGGAACCTGTTGTATTGAGGAATCAACATGAAAGCATCGATGATGGGCATTGCAACCTGAGCCTCACTCATTTGCTTCTCAAACAGAGCTTTGTACTTCTCTAGCAGCTGCCTCTGGAATCTACTAGGGAATGGAAGTTTGGGTTCATAGGGAGGAGGAACAAAAGAATTCTCACTTGCTGGAACAACAACTTCAGCATCTTTCACTGTTTTCTTTTCTTCCCCAACCTTTCCTTTACCTTTAGCTTCCACAATCTTCTCCAAGATTTCATCATTGATTTTCTCATCAACAATCACCACTTCATCATCTAAGTTGATGGTCACCTCCTCACCTAGTTTCAGCATCCCCGGTGAGGGTTGTAGGAGGTAACTGCTACCACTCCTAAGGGTGATAGCTTTGGCCTCCTTGGGGTTTTGGTCAGATTTTCTAGGTAGAGATCCTTGCTGGCGATTCTGGTGAGTGTTTATGGAAGCAAACTGATTCTCTAAATTCTTGACTGTAGAAGCAAGATGTGAGAACATGTTGTTGAGCTCATTGTAGCTCCCATCAATCTTGGAATGAAGGTTCTTCAACTCATAACCAACATGCTTCTCACTTCTAGTCGAGACTCCAAGATTTGTTTCAGTAAGTATCGATCTTTGCTCTCTTGAGGAGCGAGAGGAATCGACGAGGGATTTTTGAGGCTGATAGTTGCCTTCTGGTTGTTTCTAGCGGATAACCACTTTGTTGGTTGTTGGGATAGGATTTCTGTTGGTAGTTGTTGTACTGAAAGTTGGGCTCTTTTTGTACCAGCTACCATTGTTGTTGATGAAACACAGCTCTTCCGACCTTCCAAACCCTCTACCTCATGGACAACAGGTGGTGTCTCTTGGCTTGGGTTACCAACAAAGTGCAGCTGCTCTTGGGTGGCTTTATCAGCAAGGAGGATGTCTATCTTATCTGTAGAGCTTTCAACTCATTTCTCATCGCTTATCATCGTTCATTTGCCTCTATCGTGGTCTCCATCAGACTGCATCACTCTTTACCATGTTGTCAACCAGCTCCTTTGCATCTTCCTCGGTTCTCCCAATAAGAACCCATTGCTAGCTGTATCGGTCGGCCTGTACTTAGGAAGAGCACCAGGTAGAATATGCTCAGCAAACTCTCCTTAGAGAAACCATGGTGTGGGCATTGAGCTTGGTAGCCCTTGAATCTCTCCGGGCTTCACCGAAGCCTTCCAAGTTCTTCGTTGGCTGGAAATCTCATTTTTCAGCTTAGCAGTTCTTGAAGTAGAAGAACTTCTCCAAGAATGCTCTCTTGCAATCATCCCAAGTGGTGATAGAGTCGCTGGGTAGAGACTTCTCCCACTGTCGTGCCTTATCCCCAAAGAGAAAGGGAATAGCTTGAGCTTTAAGGCATCTTCGGACACACCATTGGTTTTGACAACCCACAGTAGCTGTCGAACTTGTCCAAGTGATCGAATGGGTCCTCTAAAGCCAAGCCATGATATTTGTTATTCTCGATCCGTTGAGGAGTCGACTTGACCTCAAAGTTGTTGGCTGCCACAGCCGGTGTTTGATTCCCGCCTATGACCATGAATATTGGGCGGTCATAAGTACCAATGGGTCGAGCTGCCAGCGGTTGGTGTTACGCTCCTTGCGGTTGATCGCCATATCAATATCCATCTGCAAGTGGGCTTGTTGTTCTTCTTCTCTTCTAGCTCTAGCACACTCCCTCTCTAAAGCTCTAATGTCTGCTACTATTGGAACTAGGTTTGATGGACCCTGCTCCTCAAGTTCATACACCGAAAGTGAAAGGTAGGTGAAGAAGAAGAATCAAGAATGAACAAAATTAAAATGACTTAGTCTCAAGCAAGTGACTAAATCTCAAATGTTTAAATCTACTCAGAATTTGGCAACGGCGCCAATTTGATGTTAAGAGTTTTCAAGGCTCCTAAGACAAATGTTGTAGTATAAATGATTATCGAACCAGTTCTGAAGGATATCAAAGCACCGAGAATGCAAGTACTCACTTAATCTAAGTGCAACCAATGATTTAGATGGGTTTTAAACTACTACTAATACTAGAAAGCAATTCTGAGAATGATACTTTCTTGACTAAGGAAAAAGAACTCATGGGCATAGGGATTAGACCTTGGGTGATCAAGTATCGAACTAAGGATGGCAAATGATCAATCAAACTATCGACCTTAAGCCTAGACACAATTCTAAGCAAGCTCTATGTCTAGATGAATGCTCATTTGCTAACATATCTCAAACATCAAATGTCTTTGGTTGAATAATGTGAAAGCAATCATTACTAACAAGTCTATTAGCTATCTTAGCATCTTTAACAACAAATGTCTTTGGCAAAGTATACTAAAAGCCAAAGAGAGTTGTCTCAGGCATTTCATCAAACACCTTTTGGGTGGAAAATGCCTATTGATCAACTTTTGAGTAGCCAACTCAGAAGATGCATTATGAATACTCTACTAGTAAGGAACAAGAATGATCTACACTAAAACATCCTAGAACTAACCTAATCACCCTTAATCTCCCTAACCCATGAATTCAAAAGGTGATTACTCACTAATCTCCATGATTACTCTTAAACCCATATTGGATTTCAGATTAATCATGTAGAGAAAATAGATAAGAAATCAACAAGAACACAATATGAAAGCAATGAAATCTGAATCAAAAGAAGTTTTTACTAGTTGTTCTCCAGAAAAGAGATTCTCCCTTGGTGGCTCCCCAAAGGTACTTAAAATATAGGTCTTGAAAAGTAAAAACACGCTTAATGAAATGACCAAAAGACCCTTGAGAAAACATGAATTCGGCCAAACAAATAGGCGGGCGACACTCGTGCGCTCGCAGAGGTCGCCCCGGTCGTCTCCTCGCGGCGACCTGGCTGTGTCGCTCCGAAGACGTCGCTCCCGGGTCGTCTCCTCGCGAGCGACCTGGCTGTGTCGCTCTGAAGACGTCGCTCCCGACTTGCTCAGAAACCACAAACGCGAGCGACCTTAGGGTGTCGCTCTAGGGGGTCGCTCCCGGCTTGTTCGTCGCTCTCAAATCGACACAACCCGAGCGACCTCTGGGTGTCACTGTGGTGAGGTCACTCTAGGAGCTGGAGCGACTTCGCCTTGTCGCTTCAGGAGGTCGCCTGAAGCGTAAATGGCGAGCGAGTTCATGGCGTCGCTCCAGTACGTCGCTTCCATGCATTGCTCGTCCAATGATCACCTTAATCACCTCTTTTGAGCTCCAAACGCACCCAAATGTCTGCAAGAACTCCATGTGGTACTGCAATACCTAATAGAGGCATATGTATGCAAAATGCAACATAGACATGGCTAAATCCTAATCTATATGATGAAAATGCACATGAATAAATAGATAAAACAATGTAAATATGCAAGATATTACATTTCACAATCCCATTAGTTTAACAATTATAACTTATTCCATACATGTTTTCAAAACGTTCCCATATTAGTTATAAAAAGGACAGCCAAGATAAAAGATAATACTATACTTGTGAAGAAAATTAATACACTCGTCACAATTCATAACATTATATTTTCTTATAACCCATTATTGCAGTCACATCTTTGTGATAACAAAGTTTGGCGCATATTCGAGTTGAAGTTAGAACAAATACGTTTAATATTTATCACTCATTAATTATGGACCAAATTTATGTTCGATATACAAAAAATCAGAAGAATAAACAAAACACTTAAAATAGAGTAGTATAGATCGATCTTATGGATCAAAACTAGTGGACATGGAGGAAGAGGAGGATGTGGTCATGGTGATAAAAGGGAATCCTGATGATGCTGCAACTGTCTTTAAAGGGTTCATGGTCGTCACCGGTAAATAGATCGGTGAGTGCTTACCGAATAAACCCATCGTGGAATGGTTAATACCTTTGTAGTAGTCGCTTGTTGTCAGCTTTATATTTTGCGATGATGATGAAATGCCAAGACTTAATTCAAGATCATTGTGAATATTTCCTGAAGGAGAAAAGAAAACAAATGTTAATGAATCAGATATACTGAAGTTGCTAAAAGACAAAGTAAAAAAGGTTAGCTGCTAGGGTTTGCTTGATCTAATCAAAAGTCAATGTGACATTTATGGTAAGGGTTATATAAATTGGTTTCACCTAACTTCATCAGTCAACCTTACAATATGTAAACATTGTGGCCCAGTCTTATCCATTACCTTTAATAGGAGCACCAGACTTCATGACTCCTCCCTTTCCCAACTCATTATTGTATTTGATCGCTGCTGCATCCCATCCTCTGTGAATTTTCATGCACGTATAATATCTCAGAGTTATTTACAACATAAGAATAAGTCTTTGGTTTCATTTTATTTTGTTAATAATGTGTTCATCTGTGACATTTAAACTAGATTAAAGGAAAATCGTCCCCGATAGGACAAGTATCAAACTCGTAAACAAAAGCGACTAACTACTACCTCCATTTTTTTCAAAACAAAAAGTTTGCAAATAAAAAAATCTGTAACATAAATGACTTTAGCTTGGTATTAGTTTTAGGGGAATAACAGAGCCGTGCTTCAAGTGTATCAAAGAACTTCGCAGGGCTTTTAAAATATATAGTTATTTTAGGGCCCTAAATTTCCAAAAATTAATAGTAGTATATTGGTTTAAGTTTGCCATTTATTATTCAATACAAGTTCAATTATCTACATTGCTTTTTTAAAAAATGAGTATTTTATTTTATTGTCAATTTTCCAAATTGAAAAAAGGAATATATGTTTTATATGTCAAACTCCTAAATAAAAAGGAAAAAGTGCGGTTATACTTAATATATTTGGTTCAGATATATTCCTAAGTATTCTCGTGCAATGTTCACATCAATCTTTCTCAAGCAAGCACACACGCCTTCTTTCTTGGTTCTCAATCTTGTCTTCTGGTGTCTCTTATATTATCATCGGTTTGTTAAAGTGGTGAATTTTTTATTTTTAGTTTTCAAACTCATGGATTGCTTATCAAATATTATTGACGATTCCAGCACGCCATCGCTGAAAGAAGCTTTTCCAAGTTAAAGCTAATAAAGTCTTATCTTCGATCAACCATGTCACAAGAAAGGTTAAATGGTCTAGCAATTATATTGATCGAGAGAGAATTAGGTAGGAATCTAGATTATGATAATTTGATTAAAGAGTTTATTGAAAAAAAGGGAAGAAAAATTTTGTCTTAGTTTTTTAAAGTTATTGTCTTAATATTTTTTTTTCAAATATATATTGTACTATGATAAAAAAAAATTTATAAAGGGGCCCATTTTTATATTCGCCTCAGGCCCCATTAAACCTTCGCACGGCTCTGGGAATAAGTAAAACTTCGTGTAACATAACACTATCCATACGATTCACTTAGGAAAATAAAATTGAGTAGAAAAGATCGTATACTACTCAAAGTCTTTTTATACTGCTCAAAGTTTCATAACAGTTTTGTTTAGTGTGACCTAAGTTTTAAAAATAGATTATGTTCAACCATGTTGATATCTTAACAAAATGAGTAAAAATGGTTCTTAGATCAATTTTAAAATTTTATAAACAAGTTTGAAATATAATGTTATTATTAGTATTTGCCAAGTTATATAATGCCGTTTTTAAGTTGTAAAATCTATTTCAATTTGTAAAAGCTGTTATTGCTATTACTATTTGTCATATTAAACTTTTGAACAAAAAACTAAAGACATGTGATATCATCACCTGATTGGATCAAGCTGAAAAAAATAGTTTTCCTTTAGAATATGTAAACAAATGTTTAAGTTTGTTCTAACTTTTCTTAGTAACTATGAAATTTTGTAGAGCTAAATGCTATCTTTTAAAAAGTGAGTGTTGGGCTTTATAATGGCAAGCAATAGAATAAAACAAATAGAATATGGACGAACAGAAGGCAAGTGGTTAGAGGAATATTGCCGTTCCATTCATATTCCATCAACCGAGTGGGAAGTTTTTCCGAAGGTTTTTTTATCATAATAAATAGTAAAATTCAGCTAAGTAATCAGACAACAGTTTTAAACGTGTCTGAGTAAATATTAAATTTGTTAATTAAGGATCTTCAAAATTAAGATAAGATTGCATGTGTGTAACAATTACGAAAGTACTAAAATGTTTTCAGTGAAGTGTTGGTTAGATGAGAGTAACGGTACCTGTTTTGGAAGAGATGAATCTGATCGTGATGAGTTTTGAGTTGGGTGCATTTTTGAAGAGTCAAGCCTTTATATTTGGAACTTCCTCTTCCGAAACTCGCACTTTCTCGCCTAAGTGTTTGCACGAACTCCACTTTATTCAAATTCTTCATCTATATAAATGTAATTGAGAATTTAAGACCCACAATTAGTTCGACAAAACTAAAAACAAAAATATACAAATAGCTAATTCAGCTTTATATATTCAAAAGAACGTATTTATCACGTTTGTATATATAATATACACTTATATGTATAACCTTATCGAGGTCTTGTTTGTAATCCTCCACAACGAAGTTGATATCTGCGTCGAGACCACGGAATTTGATAGCAGCTCGGTCGTAGGCCCTGGTATACATATTTATATTCAATTATTAATAATCAACTAATATTTCTTTAATGTATCTTCAAACAATAATGTGTAATTTTACAAAATTAAACCATACTATAGCGGCGAATGTTGTCACACATAATATCATATATATATATCCTTTTACCTTGCTGCTGCGTAGGCAGTATCAAACCCGCCTGTTGAAACAGAACATTAGGTTAAAAACAGAAGAATGATAGTTGATACAATCAACACGTTTGTGTTTTAAGCAAAGAAAAAAAAAACAAGTTTGTGTTCAATAAAACGTGTACGGTAGAAGTAACAAACATCGGAAATGAGCTGTAATAGTCTACTATGTTTTGTCTTTTACATAAAAATATAGGTATATTTAAAATAAATTGCAGTGGTTGACGTTTTGTAAAAAAAAAAAAATCCTAACATTTACTTGTTAACAGATGCTGTCAGACAAAATATAAAAGTTTATAACAGGAATACGATAGTTAGAAAATCATCGTTTATGCCTATACATAGACAGACACACACACACGACGTAATTAAGAAGACGAAATAATTAGAAAGGGTTTGATATAAGTATATACTTACCCAAATAAACTTGCTTTCCACAATCCCTACAAAATCATCAAGTCCAAGAACATAAATTAGGGATTTACAATTATATAGCAATAATTGGATGGAATTAATTGTCAAAAACTAAACAAAACAAATTAATTAATTTATGTAATACCAAATATGAGATTCCCAACGACCGGTGCGACGGTAAAAAGTGACGCCACGATACTGGGAGCTTCGTGACCTTGGTCCTCTTCTGCTCTTCTTTGCCACTTGCTGCTTGTTCCTCTGTAAAGACGACAGTCTCAACCAGTGACCGTCGTCTGCGGCGAACTCAATGTTCCGGCGAGCATCAGCCACGGGGAAAAGATCTCCGGTTTCTCTAGAAGGAGGAGGAGGAGGAACGACATCATCGTCGCGTTTGAGAATCCCAAAGGTGATGAAATCTTTTCCGGCGACGGAATCTTTGGAAGACGAAGAGGAGATGTTATATTCTTCGTCACCGGCGGTTGAGACAAATGGTACTTTGCGATCTTGATCTTCTCCATAGTTAGAGAACATACCAAGACTGAGATCCAACATGGTCGTGTTCTAACAGCGTCGTATTGAATCGGTGTTTTCTTTTTCCGGTGAGATAGAGAGAATAGATGAGAGAGAGAGAGGATAAGTGGCGAGATGGGAGGGGGGAGAGAGAGAGAGAGAGAGAGGTTCTAAAAGAGGGAAGAAAAAGAACGTGGGACGTGTACACTGTGAAGGTTGCATTGGATACACTTGCCCTTTATTTGCCTTTTCAAGTTTCTCTTCTTTAATTAATTTCTTAAAAAATAATAATATAAATGTACTTGCCTTGCCGATGTATCGTATATGTATGTTAGTTTTCTTTTTGTTGATTAAATATTGGAGAGGCTGTACGATGAGTTCTATACTTTAATGTTGTAAATTCAGCAAGTTGTTCAAAAAAAAATGTTGTAAATTCAGCTCGTTAGTAGAACATAAAATGTAAATGATTTTTTTCATTTAATAAACTCGATCTAGTTCAAGTCATGAACATATAATGCCATCAAATAGGTAAAGAAGTTAAAAGTGATCAGGGGTAGAAAAAACATGAGGGATGATGCCATGTTGTAACCTTCTAGTTCTAGGTACAGACCTCGTATATGTTACAAAATACCATTGGTTTCCCCTAACATATTGGTATTTGGATATCATCTTATACATCTTTTGAGTTTTGATCAATTCATCAAGTTTTTAAAAACATATAAGGCAGCATGTAGAGTTTAAGGAAATTTATATTTAATGATGTTTTAATATCAATAAACCTCAATCACTACAAGAAAACACACCGAATTTCGACGGAGGTTCCGACGGACACCAAGGTCGTCGGACATTTGCGACAGAATACTGACAAATTTCCGACCAAATCCAAAAATGAAGTCGTCGAATTCCGTCGGCCATTTCGGCGAATTCGGCGACATACGGTTCGTCGAATTTTCCGGCGACTTTTCACGACATTCGATAAAAATGTAACCGTTGTAGTCGTCGGAGTTCGTCGGTATATTCGACGAATTCGGCGACATTCGATTAACAGCAAAATTCGTGAATTCCATCGGTATTTTCCGACGAATTCGACGAACCATGTGACCGTTGCCGACAAATACATATGACCGTTGTATAGCCGTTTGGGATTGGACAATTCGGCCGAATTCGACGGACTTCTTTATATCCGTCGAATTTAATTGAGGAAAGTCGTCGGAGGTCCGTAAGCAATTTCTATAAATACAACCCTCCTCATTCAACTCATTCACACTTCATTCCCTCTTCATTCTCTTTAGTCATAACAATTCCGTGAAAATCATGTCTTGAAGTTTATTATCGTTAGTGGATGGATAAACCTCATTTGGATCCGAACACCAATTTGCTACGGAAGAATACGTTCAAGGGATTGGAGAATTCATGAGGCTTGTTCAACAGCAACCGGATGCAAAAGTGGTATGTTAAGATGTCCCCGCTTCTTCTTGCAATAATAATAAGGTTATAAAAGAATTTGATGTTTGGACTCATTTGTATATGAAAGGGTTTTCACGTAATTATAAAGTTTGGTACCTTCATGGGAAACTGGTTATGAATATGGTAGTACTAGCGAACCTCAGCCTGTTAGTGAACCTCAGCCTGATATTAGGTTAGAAGAATCTAGAACGGATATAGATTATGGTGTAGATGCTGGCGGATGGTACATGATCATTATAGAGGGAAGAACCAAACCCGAGTCTAGGAGATTTTTGACATGTTGGATGCGGGAAAACAACCTTTGTATCAAAATTGTAGAGATGGTCATTCAGTCTTATCATCTGCAACTAGATTAATGGGTATTAAGACGGTATAATTTGGTGAAGAATGTATGGATCGATTCTTGATTTTGTCAAAGGTATTCTACCCGAGGATAACCTTGCACCGGGTTCATACTACGAGGTTGAAACTTGTTGCAGGTCTTCAACTACCGTATGAAGTGATAGATGTATGTATTGACAATGCATGATCTCTTGGAAGCGGATGAGACACGGAATGTATGCAAATTTTGTGGAAACCTCGTTATCGAGAGGCGAGGGAAGAGTTCGATCCCATTCAAAAGAATGTGGTATTTGCCTTTGGCGGAAAGATTGAAGAGGTTGTATCGGTGTGGCTACAGCAAAAGCAATGAGATGGCATGCGAGCATTCCACAAATGGTGAGATTAGACATCCTTCAGATGCAAAGGCTTGGAAACATTTCGATCAACATATCGAAATTTGCGGAAGAGAGAAGAAATGTTTATCTTGGATTATCTACTGATGGTTTCAGCCCATTTGGAAAGCATGGAAGGCGGTATTCTCTATGGCGATTATTGTGACACCGTCTGACTTACGGCCGAGCTTGTGCATCTTGACGAGAGTTTTGTTTCTCTCAATTCTAGTCCGGGCCAGATCATCCTAAAAGATCACTAGATGTGTTTCTTCAACCACTAATATATGAGTTGCAACAACTATGGGCATGGTTTTGAGACATCACGATGTTTGGCGCAAAGAAAACTTTCAGATCGCGGGCGTACTTATGTGGACAATAAGTGACTTTCCAGCATATGGTATGTTATCTGGATGGACAACACATGGGAAGCTATCATGTCCATATTGTCAAGATGACACAGATGCTTTCCAACTAAAGAACGGAAGGAAAACGTGTTGGTTTGACTGTCACAGACGATTTCTACCACGATCATCCATACCGAGGAGTAAGACTTCGTTCTGAGAAGAACAAGCAGGTGTTTGATGGTCCACGAGGAAGTTAGTGGGAAAGATTTGTTGAAGCGGTTTAGGTATTTTGATGCGAAAGGGCGCGGATGTAGGTGGACATGAAAACATTCGAGTCAATGCGGTTGGAGAGCTACATAAGCGGCACAAAAGAGTATTTTCTGGATCTACCATATTGGGAGAGTCATCTATTGCGGCATAATTTAGATGTCATGCATATTGAGAAGAACTTCTTCGATAATCGATGAACACGTCCTTAACATCCAAGGTAAAACGAAGGATAATTTGAAGTCAAGGTTGGATTTAGTCGATATTTGTGATCGTTACGAACTTCACGTTGATGAGAAGCAGACGCCCCTTTTCCCATTTATCGCTAGATGGTGCTAAAAAGAAGAGTTCTTTGATTGGATTACGAGAAAGTGAAATTTCCGACGGATATGCATCAAATTTGGGAACTGCGTTGATAGAAGCGAAGGAAAGTTTATCGCTTGAAGAGTCATGATTGTCATGTAATTATGCAGCGCCTCCTTCCGTTTGCCTTTTCAGCATTATTGCCGCGTAATGTTCATGAAGCAATTGCAGGGATTAGTGTTTTTTCCGTGACTTATGCAGCGAGTATTGGTGAAGAGGGTATTAATAATTTGAAGACAAGCGCACCGGTCGGCATGTGCAACCTTGAGAAGATATTTCCTCCATCATTCTTTGATGTAATGGAACATCTTGCTATTCATCTCAAGAGAATTGGAACTTGGTGGTCTGTGCGATCTGAGATGGATGTATATTTTGAGCGCTATATGCATCATCGAAGAAGATGGTCAAAAATCAAAGCAGGTGGAAGGATCTATAGTAGCGCAGTGATCAATGAAGAAAGCGCAATCTTTGCTGAAAATTATTTTCCACCGAAGTGCAAACAAAACACGAAGACCTGCTCGGCATGATGATAGAGGGAGAGCAACATATCATGTTACTGTCCCAAGCATGTTCAAGGAAATAGGACGACTTAGTGGAAAATTCACGGCGGAGACTTACGGACACCGAGAACGCCATTTGCAAACATATTTGCTCACCAACCGTGAAGATGTTCTACAATATGAGAGGTAAAAATATTTATTCATTTATTGTTAGATTAATATTCAATAAATTTATTTCATATTGATAATATTTTTGTATATAGTGTATATATGGCGGAGTTGCGATGACTCACGTGCATGCAATGTAAGATGAGCTTCGACAACTTAGAGATAACGGATTTGCTGCGTGGCTTCAGTAGTTATGTGAGTCATATATCCTATTACCCTATGCAAATGATTAGTTTAAATTTAATATATATAAACTAATTAATTTTGCAATCATATATGTTTTTTATAGGTGAATGATGGTTTGGCGAGGTCTTGTGTTCGATGATTGGATACGAATTTGTGCAGGGACCAAACTATGTGGTCAAATCATATCCTAAATTTTGTCTGCGAGGATATGCATTCACAAGGAAAGGTCATTCTAAGACAACATATGATACTGGTGTTTCATCTTCTTCGGTGGCGATGTCTACTACGGCAACATAAAAGAAATATTGGAAATCAATTTCTGGAATGGTTGGATTGCGTTGTGTAGTATTCTATTGTGATTGGTATGACACCACCCCAGATAGAGGAGTGAAGATTGATGCGTTTGGTGTTACATCAGTTCATTCGCGGAAACTTCAATATTATGATCCCTTCATTCTTGGTTATAAGCTGATCGGTATGTCAATATATTCATAATTTTTACCAATATAATTAATTAATGTTATATATTGAACTAATACTTTGTATAATTGATATGTATAGGTGTGCTACATCAGTTACCCTCGGGTGGCGTCTGAGAGCGATCCATGGGTTACTGTAACGCAAATCAACCCAAGGGCGAGTGGATGGAACCGATGATGATGAACCATTGCAACCAGAGTCTACCAGCAGCGCCAGGCAGTTGAAGATTTGGAAAATGTTCAACTCGTTGAGAATTTGACTGTGTTTGGACATGATCTTTGTCGTACATTAGGCGGGAAGCGAGGTTGGGGAGTTTGATGAAGATTGAAGATTCGATTAGTTTTTTTTAATGGTCCGTCGGAAATCCCTCGCAATATACCGACGACATAGCGACGACAACGGGTTTCATTGAAAATTGGAAAGGTCGTCGGTATTTTGTCGGAAAATACCGACGACATTCCGACGAACTTGTCGAGTTTGTCGAATGTCGTCGGTATTTTGTCGGAAAATACCGACGACATGTTTTTCTATAAAGTTTCAATCATAAAAATCTATAAATTTAGATGCCAAAACTATGAAAATAACACATAATAAGTGTTTAGTATAGTATTAGATGTAACCGTTCAAATATAACAACTCATTAAAATATTTATGTATGCATATCATTGTTTTCATAACATCTCATCTTAACATTATGTACTTATACAATCATATTTATATAAGCTTACACTACAAAAATATTGTTGTGTAAAATCGTGTTATAAAACATTTTTATTATTAAATCTTTATGCAAATACTATATATATTATCAAAGGTTTGGATTTTGCATTTAGAAACTTGAAAAGAACACCCTAAACACTAAGTCGTCGAATTCGTCGAATATACCGACGGAATGTGTCCGTCGGAGAAAATCTTGGACCGTTCGTCGAATTTCAATAGCCGGAGAACCAAACCGGCTTGAAAATTTTCGCGAATCGGCATTTGGTATATTTTAAATATACCGACGGAATACCGACGAACCCGTGTCGTCGGAATCCACGGAAATAAAACCCTTCTCCTTTCTTCTTCGTTATCTCCGCTGCCTCTCTCTCAAAACTCTCCGGCGATTTGGCGATTTGTGACTCTCCGGCGATTCGGCCTCTCTTCACCGTGAATCCTCTCCTCACCCTCCTATCTCTTCCCCAAACCCCAAATCATGTAAGAATCATCCCAAACCTTTTTTTTCAATTGTTTAGGGTTTTGGAAGTTGATCTCGGATTTTAGGTTGTTTGATTGAACATTTTAGGATTGAATGGATAGTTTAGGATATACAAGTTAGGATTGTTGTTTTAGTTTTTTGGAACATTTTTGATTTTTAAAACGTTTTTTATTTTTAAAACGTTTTTTATTTTTAAAACGTTTTTGATTTTTAAAACGTTTTTGAT
The DNA here is from genome assembly GCA_016771965.1 of Brassica carinata. Taxonomy (NCBI): domain Eukaryota; kingdom Viridiplantae; phylum Streptophyta; class Magnoliopsida; order Brassicales; family Brassicaceae; genus Brassica; species Brassica carinata. The sequence goes on from JAAMPC010000152.1 coordinate 35,660, forward strand.
TTTTAAAACGTTTTTGATTTTTAAAACGTTTTTTGAAAAATATAAATATTTAACACTATTTTTCTTCATTTATAAATTTTAACAACATTTTTCTATATTTATAAATTTTTATAATTTTGTATACATATATATATATAAATCATGTATAGTAAAATTTTAAAATTTTAAAATTTTTATATTTTTTTAAGTTTCCACTAATAAATATTTAACAACATTTTTTTTAAAATATAAATATTTAACAACATTTTTCTTCATTTATAAATTTTAACAACATTTTTCTATATTTATAAATTTTTATAATTTTGTATACATATATATATATATATATATATATATATATATATATAAAAGGTTTAATAGTTTTTTAAAAGCGTTTATAAAACCTTTGTAAATATATAAATGAAAATATGTTTGATGGGTTAATTTTTTTAGGGCGAGGATGAAGCCCGCCCGCGAGCCCGTCTTCGGCGTGGTTCGGTGGCGGTTCCGATGCATCGGTATCGTCTCATGACTTCGGTTCCGCATATATTCCCGCTCCAGCTCCCTCGCCCCTCACGCTGCCCCTCACGCTGCCCCTCACGCCGCTCAACAGATCCGGGGTCATGCGGTTCATCTATGGTTCAACAACCGGTCGAGAGCATCTCCCGTTTCTCCAACTCAACCCACGGCGAGGCCATAGCACTTGGTTAGTATTTTTTATTTGTACCGTTATATTTTTGCTTTAATTAACTTCTAACTTGTATTTTTTTAAAGGTTCACCAAGTCGAAAAATGGCATTAGCCGGAGCATCAACCAGATGATGTACTCCATGCTCCGTTTTGGATATCAAAGTGGAGTGTGATCCCTTCCGACGAGCGAGAGTTGTGGTTTCGTCGGTTCGCGGTATAGTAACCCTTCATTTTTTAAGTTTTACATTTTTTACATATATTTACTTATTAAATTGTGTTTGTTTTGTAGCAAGAGTTCAAGCGGCACTCGATCTTACGGAAGCAGTCCGTAGAAATTCAACGAAAAGGCCATGGACTCTTACACAAAGCAGATAAGCGATGGAAAACAGTTTGGCGGAAGAACAAGAAGCCACGGTTCATCAGCGGGGGTGTGGGAGCAGTTGATAGCTCATTGGGAGTGGGAAGACAACTGCAGAGGCGTCTTCAGGAACTCCAGGAACGGAAGAAGCGTCGTGGCGGGGAAAGGTATGTATGTGCACAACCTGGCTTGCTCCATGTCTACTAAGGAGGATGAACTTGTAAGTTTTTATTATTATTTATCTTTATATTTTTAAATAAATATTTTATATATTTTTGGCTAATAATGGCGGTTTTTAGATCGAAGCAAATGGCGGTAATCCCGTTGATCGTCTCCAACTCATTAAGGTGGCTCACACTAACAAGACGACGGTCAAATTCGGGACACCGTGATCGAGGTGTAGTTGATTTGGTGGAAGCTGAGATAGTTTCTCAATCTCAGCCTCTCTCGATGATGGCGACTCCACGGGAGTTTCAACCAACTTGTCTCTATTGCAAATAAATGAGATGGTTGAAAAGGTAATTTTTTATTAATATATTTTTTATAATGTCGATTACTTACTTGTCCATATTTACTTACTTTAAATATTTTTGTAGCGGTTCCTAAAAGGAAAGGAGGCCGTTTAGTTAGGTTGGCCGTCGTGCTTCTTAGTACCCGGCATCTTCTTCGCAAGCTCGTATGCCGATCCCATGATTCTCGAGGAGCTACATGACAAAGATGAACGGATTGGGGCATTGGAGGAGCGAACACCACTATCCTTTCGAGAATGCCACTATCCGTTCGGAGAATGCCACTATCCTTGCTGAGTTGGCATCCCAGAAGAAGTTCAACACCGAGATTATGCAGAAGCTAGATCGTTTGATGTCTTCGAGTTCATCTTAGTTTATTTCGGCTTTATAAAACTTTCGGAATGTTTTTTTTTTCTATTTCGGTTTGTATGAATTTTAAACTTTATGAATGTTTTTTTCCTATTTCGGTTTTTATGAATTTAAATTTTATAATATTATTAGTTTTAAATTTCCAATTTTTTAAATTTATTAATATCAAAAAATATATAAAAATGCAAAATTAATTTGTAAAAAAAAAAGGGTATATACCGGCGGACAACGGTCGTCGGAATATACCGACGAACATATATCCGTCGAATTTACCGACAAACTCATTTCGTCGGAATATACCGTGACGTGGTTCGTCGGTATATTCCGACGACCGATGTCCGTCGGTAAATTCCGGCCAAAGTTCGTCGGAATAAACCGAGGAACCACGTTCGTCGAATTGTAGTTTTCCGATGAACTCGGTCTCGTAGCCGCATCGTAATATCGTCGGAAGTTCGCCGAATGGCGTTTCGATATTCGTCGAGAAAGTCGTCGAATTTCGGCGAAATTCGACAATTTGTTTTTCCGACGAACGATACCGACGGACGAAGTTCGCCGGAAATTCGTCGGAATAGACCGATTCCGACGAATTTCCGACGATTTCGGCCATCAGAATCCCCCTGTTTTCTTGTAGTGAATGTCAAACCTTAAAGAATGTATGCATATTGAGACTGGTTGAAGAGTAGTTTCTATGTTTTTATAATTCCTTCAAATATTGTACTATTCATTGCCGAATAAATTGTTAATGTATGCTCGATTAATGTAGAAGTGTCTGTAAGACTAAGATTATAAGATCTTTTTGGGTCTAATGATTATAAGTTCTTCTTAATTAACAAGTGTACGTTATTCTTTCCAAAAAAACGTTATTTAAATGCGACAGCCTTATCGTCGACAAAATAAGAGAGGATAGAAGAATGAGATAGTATCGTCAATAATAAAATACAAAAGTCAACCTATGAAATTTTGCAGCATCCTACTAGCATTATTAGTAATCAGTCGATTTATTGTGTACGTTAGTTTAAAAAGACAAAAGGAAATGTATATCAGTTAATACTCCCTCTGTTCTAAAATGTAAGATGTTTAAAAGAGATTTTATGTTCCAATAATTAAGATGTTTTTATATTTCTAAGTACCTTTAACTTTATCAAAATCTGTGTAACGAATCAAATTTAATAGTTTTATTTTGTAATTGGTTGAATAGTTTTAATTTATAGTTTTAATTTATATTTTAGATAAAAAATAATTTTCTTAATAAATGGGTTTTATCTAAAACATCTTACATTTAAAAACCGAGGGAGGAGAAAGTTATTTATTTGGTTTGTAGAGTCAAAACTGTTAAATCGATGACAAAAATAAAATAATATATATATATATATATATATATATATATATATATATATTAATGTTTAAATATTAAATTAATTAGCATCAAATACGTTGATATAAATATGTCCACCATGGTAAATCCTAGTCCAGACAATCCATGGCCTTCATTTTGATGTATGTAATTTATGCAGAGGTTTGTTGAACTATTTTGACTATTTGTCCTATCTGATGTTCATAACAGCAACACAATGGGTATGTATGCGTGTCATACTTTTGCAGTGCCATAGGATACTGTCAATATATGTTTTTAGTTTAGTCACTTGTTATATATTCTGATCACATATGAATGTAACATAAAACTACCTGGTTAAGATGCATTTAGAGCATGCAGCGCTAAAAAACAAAAGAAACTACCGAAGACGAGGGATGTCACAAAAAGTTAGTGATGTAATAAAGAGGACTCAAGAAGACAACCTCCTAAAAACCTAAAAGCAAACTTGCAGAATTTGAGACGTTGGTCTTACTTACCCAAACTCGACTAACAGATTCCTCTCTTCTGAGAATTTGTCCTCTACCATCAGGTCCTCCTTTCTCTTACTATACTTTGGTTCATAATGAAAAACCCATCTGAAGCTGCTTTTTGCGTTTAATTAGGTTAACCTTTTTAACAAAAAGTAATACTAATAATAATTACATATGTCCACTGACCAGCAACTAATGATTATCAAAGAAATTATGTTCTCCATAATAAACGTATGTACCACAATTTATCGCAAAACTGCGAATAGCGACAAAACTTGTGTTGTTGTTCAATTGTTTTCTCTCTATAGTATTGTTTTTGTGCTCAAGGTATATGCCAACAAAACTAAAAACTCCAAACCTTCCTCTTATTATCTAGTCATGAGACTCATGACATAACTAAGAAAATTAGACACGACGAATTCATATATGCATATTTTGATTTTAAAAAAATGAAATTAAAAATGAGGCGGAACCGTAGTAGACGGGATAAAGTGGCTACATCCAATAAAACACTATACAAAGTATCTTATGAAATGCCCTTTTTCAAAAAAAAAAAAAAGGATCTTATGAAAATGAAACAATTTTGTAAATTTGCATTAATCATGAACAATATAAGAAAGGTTTTTTAATCACGAAATCATATAACACTCAAGATATTCGCTTCCTCCCTTCAAGCATTCAATTGACAACAAATCTTATCAAATAATCAACCGGTCCACATATAAACATTATACGTTGCTTTATGTAGCGACATACCATCACCGTTCCTAAGTAATAATTAGAGGTCAAGTTTTTCTTTCTAATTTATGTCGTTTTGGCATTTAGCGACAGCAATTATTAATACATAGGTCCCTCGTGTGATCCCAGTATGAAAAAATCTAACGGTCAGGGATTTTTTTTGTACTTTGGGATCTTGGATCTCGCCGTACATATCTACAACGTGTGAAATATTTGTTTCTCTGTACACGTCGTTTAAAGATTCAGGACAACCCTTTCTCTATCGTTTTTTCCTTCGTAAAGATCGTTTAGCCCTTTTCTGAAAATAAAGACTATTATCACATATCATCAAAGTTTTAACCAGTCTCACACATTCAGTCCTCGATCTTTTCTTTTAGTAATGGGATTGCATCTTCAATTCCAACTAGTTGGAGGAACATAAAGATAATCTAGACCACAACATAAACAAATAATTTTAAATTAAAAACATAAACAATTGAGTAAATGTATATAGTCAATGAAATAAAGAATAAGAGAGAGGGTGTGATGTTTACACGTCGAGGTCCAAAATCAAGAATGGGTCCAATATGCCAACTAGCTTTTTTTTTTTTGGCAACATATGCCAACTAGCTACTATTTTTATTTATTTATTTCGAGTAAGAGAGAGAAACCTTAATGGAGACAGAGGGACAGTGGGGTTACGTCAATTGTCACATATTCAACCACTCACCAATCTACATCTCTTATTCAATAATTTTGATAGATTTGATGATAAGCTGTTTTACAAATCTCAACCGTTCAATTTACCAGATTGCCAATTTTAAGGAATCTATCCTTTCCTTATTTGGTAAGACTGTTATTGTTTTTTTTTTCCACCAGGAGATATCTCTAGATTAGGTGAAATCGTAAAAGTAACTTTTAAATATATTTATCAAGTAACTTGCAGTGCACAATAAACTAAACTCTTAATTATTTTTAATTCACCATAATCATAATCCATTTTGGAGTCACGCACACTCCAAACCAATGTTTTTTACGGATCTAACTTCTTTATGGTTGTATCAGTTATGCTATTATTAAATATACTAATTTAGCATAAACTTTGGTTTCCATCGCATAGTACATTCTATATATAATTTTAACTCAGTAATTAATTAACCATGCACATAGTACGTAGTTTAACTACAGTATCCATACCGTGGGAGGATCTTAGAATTTTGACAATGTATGCGAGCGAGAAACGACTGCTCAGATTAATAATTATGGGGGTGGGTTGTTGGTACAAAGATAAATCTTTAAAAGAGCGATAGAGAAACAACTGGAAACGCATGAAGCACGTTATAACGTTAAATAATTGAGGATTCAATTCAACCATATACTTTGATGATAATTAATGTCTTTGTCCATCAATAAAAATAATAAATTTTGGTTTAAACGTTTTTCGGCTTAATGTTTGACGCATATGGTTATACATAGGCCTGGACAAAATAACCGGAACCGAAGAACCGAACCGGAACCGAACCGAAATACCGAAATCAGAACCGGACTAATATCCTCAAATACTCGAACGGTTCCTATATTTTTATATCCGAAATAACCGAACCGAACCGAGAACCAAACGGGTACCCGAATATATAAAAATATTAATTATATATATATCTAACATCACTGAATATATATTTTTAATTTAAAATCTATTAAAAGTATCTGAAAATAGTTGATGATAACTAAATTATTATAAAGTATCCAAACTACCCGAAAGTATCCGAAACTATCCGGATAGTTTTATCCGAAATATCCAAAGTAATCTAAAATATCCAAATTTTTTTATCTAAATCATCCTAATTATTTGATATTTTACCCTAAATAACCGATATTTTATCCAAATTATCCGAACTACCCGAACTATCCGAACCTGAACCCGATCCAAATGAGAACCGAACTTTTTCCGGATATTTTCCGGTTCCTACATTTACTATCCGAACCGAACCAAACCCGAAACTATTCGAACCGAACCGAACCGAAAATAGGTCAAATACTAAATGGATCCTCCCGCCCCTATCCGAACTACCCGAAACCTGAAATACCCAAACCGAACCGAACCGATACCCGAAATGCCCATGCCTAGTTATAAAGGTGTGGGAACAGTTTTGGGCGACGTGGTGGCTGTCCTTCCTCATTTCCGAAAGCCAAAACTGATTCTTCTTTATCAACCAAAAAAAGTTAAAAATACCTCTCTCGAAACAAACACGTGCTCTTAACCATTCCTTTCAGTCCTGACAATTCGTGGTACCCTCTTTTGGTTCCTGCTGTAGAGTAACACACATAATGATTAATGAAATAACTCAAACCGTGTGGTCTTCTAATTCAAGAAAATGGTTCACATGCGGAATAATTGTAGTACAACTATAGCGCAATCCTAATAGTAAGTAGTAACATAACCATATAGATGAATATGTATATGTAGAAATTTTTTTTTACTACTAACTCATATTAGGAAACTCGCTAGGCGTTACGCTTACGCTCGGATTGAGCCTAGCGCTGAATGAAAAAATCAGAGACTTTGCGCGATTTAGTCGGCGACTTATTTTTAGATATATATTATACATTTATAAGCGATACAACAAAGATTACTTAGTGTACTGGTTGAGACTCCCCTTTTATGTCTATTAACCCGGGTTCGAAAGTGGGAAAAAAGCAAAACCACATGTTTTTAAATGTTTAACTTAAATGAAAAGTAATTATGTCATTTACACGAAACATCTCCTCTCATGCCTCCAAATGTGAAAGAGCAATCTCCCAAGGACTCAGTCTATTTTTAATATTATTTTAATTTATTTTAAATAAAAAATTAAGCTAATTACTGATTTACTCCCAAACCTAATTTCTAGTAATGTGCCGCCGCCGACAGTTCTCTTTCATTTTATTTTTCTCTATTTTTCTTTGCGATTTATTTTTTCCTCTATAAACTTCAGCCACCAAAACTTAAACATATCCAGCGATTCTTCTCTCTTTCTCTAGAAAATATGGCGGCTAACCCTGATATAACGTCGTAAGGTCACCGACTACCAAAACCAAAGAAGAAATCACAGCGGTTGGGCCTTTGATAATGGCGGAAAAGGAGAAAGATGTGGCGTCAATAGGTCTATGATTTTGATCTACAATGATTGGATCTATAGTGATTGGATTATATTTCTTTTTGTTCTGTATGTTTCCGATTTAGGGTTGTTAAAGAAGATTCTGGGATTTTTGTAATTTAGGGTTCATCTTGTTCTCTCTCTTTAAGGCATATTTCGCGTTTTTATGTATTTCATCTTCACATCTGATTTTAGTAGCACTCAGTATAACTAGTATAACACTATATATGATGTATACCTAACACATTAGTAGTACGCAATATTACAAATATGACTTAGTATAACTAGTAAAACTCAATATAACTAGTATAACTCAGTATATCTAACTCACTAGTAGAACACTGTATTACAAGTATAACTCAGTATAACTAGTATAACCCAGTATAACTTAGTCGAACTCGGTATGACTACACCTTAGTAGTATTCAGTATAACTCAATATAACTTAGTATAATTCAGTATAACCTAGTATAATTCAGCATAACTAACATAAGTATTACCTAGTAGAACGAAGTACAATTTAGTACAACTAAGTAAAACTATATGATATAATGTAGTATCCGAAATTTAAAATTTTAAAAATTTTAAAATTTCAAATTTTGTAAATCTAATAATAATTTCAAAAATAAAAAGAGAAAATTCGGGTTTCCATATTTCTTTAAAGCAATGAGGGTATATGAGATTTGAGAGGCCCATAGGAGATTGCTCTATCACGTATAAGAGCATGTGAGAAGTTAGCTCCATTTACATGTCGTCTTCCTCTTTACATTACTAGGGTTTCTGCGTTTTCAAACTCGACGGCTCTTTAACTTTGACGAGTTTTAGATCAATTTTCTTCTTTTTTATTACGTTTTCCTGGCAAATTTCATAGATCGTATACATATTAGTCGATTCATAGTCCGAAACAAGCACTACAAGAAAACATCGTAATTCTGACGGACATTCTGACGGAAAATGAGATCCTCGGAATATTCTGACGAATTTCCTCGGAATATACCGATGAAATACCGAAGTCATATTCCTCGGAAAACCGCCGAATATCCGGGATATATTATGGCGTTAGAGAGCGTTGGGGATTTTAAAAATTCGAGTTCGAGGAAAGAGCTGTTGCCGTCGGTATTCCGTCGAATTTCCTCGATCTTGTCGGCATTTCATCTATAAATACCGCACCCCCACCTCTTCATTCACTCTATTTCTTCATCCTCTCACATACTATATTTACACGAATTTGATTAAAAGCATGTCTTCTTCAAATTATTATGTTCTTGGATCGTCGACCTCATATGGATCGAACCGAGATTGCTTACGGAAGAATACCAGCGAGTATAACGAATTTATGGGGTTAGTTCAAGCGACAACAGGAAGCATAAGCGGGTATGTTAAGATGTCCTTGCTCAATTGTAAAAATAGAAAGATTATTAAAGAGTGGGATGTTTGGACTCATCTATATTTGAATGGGTTTACACGAAGTTACAAAATTTGGTATCATCATGGAGAAACTGATTATGAATATGGTAGTACTAGCGAACTTCAGCCTGCGGTTAGGTTAGAAGAACCAATTAGAATGGATGTAGATTATGGTGTAGGTACTAGCGGATGGTAAATGATCCTTTTAGAGGGAAGATTTACCCAATGCGTAAGCTATGAGATTTTATGATATGTTGGATGCTGGAAAGCAACCCTATGCGTAGGTTGCGAGATGGTCATTCGGCTTTATCATCTGCAACAAGACCGATGGGCATTAAAACATATTATAATTTGGCTGAAAGCGTGTGGATCACGATTGCTGATTTTGTAAAAGGTATTCTACCGAGGATAATGTAGCCTCGGTTCATACTGAAGGTTCGAAACTGGTAGCTGGTCATGGTTTATCGTATCGGTAATAGATATATGCAGCGATAAGCGCATGATTTATTGGAGGCGGATGAAGAGCGGGTTACATGCAAATTTTGTGGAAAGGCTCGTTATAAAGATACGAGTGGAAGAGTTCCAGTGCCATTTAAAAGGATGTGGTATTTGCCTTTGACGAAAAGGTTGCGAGAGGTTGTATCGGTCTGAGCATACGGTAACCAATGAGATGGCATGCGGAGCATTCAACAAATGGTGAGATTAGACATCCTTCGGATGCAAAGCGTTGAAGCATTTCCAATCAAAATATCCCCATTTTGCGTATGAGAGAAGAAATGTCTACCTTGGATTATGTATCGATGGTTTCAACCCGTTTGGCAAGAGTGGAAGACGGTATTCTCTATGGCCAGTCATTCTTACACCATACAACTTACGCCAAACTTGTGCTTGCGGCGAGAGTTTTGTTTCTCTTCATTCGTTCCGGACGAGCATCCTAAGAGATCACTTGATGTGTTTCTTCAGCCACTAATATATGAGTTGCAACAACTATGAGCTCAAGGTGCTGAAATATCGATGTTTCATGTAAAGAAAACATTCAAATGCGGCGTACTTATGTGGACAATAAGTGATTTTCCAGTATGGTATGTTATCACGGATGGACAACGCATGGAAGGCTATCATGTCCATATTGTCAAGATAACACTGATGCTTTTCAACTAAAACACGGAAGGAAGCGTGTTGGTTTGACTGTCACGGAGATTCCTACCACCGATCATCCATATCGTAGGAGTAGAAATTTGTTCTGAAGAACAAGAGGGTGTTTGACAGTCCACCTACGGAAATTTGTGGGGCAGATTGTCGACACAACCAAGAGATTTTGGTGCGAAAGGACGAAGACCAAGGCGGACATGTGCATTATCCGGTAGATCTGTTGGAAAACTACATAACCGGCACAAAAAGAGTATTTTCGGATCGCCATCTTGGAAGGATCATCTGGCGAGGCATAATTTAGATGTCATGCATATTGGGAAGAACTTTTGACAATCTCATGAACACGATCCTTAACATTCAAGGTAAAACAAAGGATAATTTGAAGTCAAGACTGGATTTAGTCGATATATGTGCTCGCTCGTAACTTCATGTTGATGAGAATGGTAGGGCTCCTTTTCCCATATACCGACTTGATGCGAGGGAAAAGATGCGTTCTTTGATTGGATTTCAAACGATGTGGAATTTCAGGCGGTTCGCATCTAATTTGCGAATGCGGTCTACGAAGGAAAGAAAGTTTATCGGCGAAGAGTCACGATTGCCATGTAATGATGCAGCCTCTTTCTGTTTGCCTTCAAGGAACTATTACCACGAAATGTTCATGAAGCAATTGCAGGGATTAGTGCTTTCTTCCGCGATTTATGCACGAGATCAGTGACTCTTGAAGGTATTGAAATTTGAAGACTAACATAGCCATGATTCAGTGCAACCTTGAGAAGATATTTTCTCCATCATTTTTTGATGTTATGGAGCATCTTGTTATTCACCTGGCAAGAGAATTGGAACTTGGTGGTCCTGTGCAGTATAGATGGATGTATTTGTATGAGCGGTATATGTACCATTTGAAGAAGATGGTGAAAAATTATAGTAGGGTGGAAAGTACTATAATCGCACAGATGATAAATTCAGAAACTTCAAACTTTGCCGAGTTCTACTTTCCAGCAGAAGTGCAGACCAAAAACAGAGGACCTGCTCGGCATGATGATAGAGGCGAACGGGCAGCATATCATGTTACGGTTCCAGACATCTTCACAGATGTTGGACGACTTAGCGGAAAACCAAAGGACCGTCGACTTATCGAAAGCGAAGCGCAGCTTATTTGCAAACATATTTGCAAACATACTTGCTCACCAACCGCTAAGATGTTCTTCAATATGAGGTAAATAAATTAGCTTACAAATTTTATTTTAACAAGTTGAAATTTAAATCTTAATTAATTATATTATTGTTAACCTATGTACAAGATTTTCATGGCGAAAAGCGGTTCGAATATAGATCATACGGAGGAGGAACTTGAAGAACTGAAGCAGAGAATTTTCTGGATGGATGCTTACTTATGTGAGTGCTTTAAACAAATTAAAATATTATTTATCACATATTTATACTAATTCACATATATTGATATAACATATATATGTGCTATTAATAGGTGTCTGCTGGTATGACCAGAGGTGAAACATTTGACGATTGGATACCGCGATGGTGCGTGGAGCGAGTATGTTGTGAAGTCATATCCAGATTTTGTACCGAGGATATGCATTCAGAACTCAAAAGAGGAAACGTTCAGAACGACTTATGATGTTGGCGTTTGTTTCGTGATCCGAAATGATGTATACTACGGAAACATACGGAGATTATGGAAATCCAGTATCCGGCATGGTTAGATTGCGTTGTCTTGTTTTCTATTGTGATTGGTACGACAACACTCCAGATCGAGGTGTGAGAACAGATGCATTTGGTGTTACATCGGTACATTCGGTGAAAGTTGCAATATTATGATCCTTTCATTCTTGCTTCTCAGGCCGATCAGGTAATTAAATATACATATATCAATTATTCATAATGATTCATCATCATGTGTATTAATAACACTTATTTACAAATTAAATAATTTTTTTAATGTTACAGGTTTGTTATATCAAGTACCCCCGGGTTAGGAACAAAGATGATCCATGGGTCACTGTTACATCACTCAACCCGAGAGGCCGAGTTCAGGGAAGTTCTGAGCTGGAAGACCCACTACAACCAAGTACATCCTCAGAACTTAAGTGCAATGTAAGATTTAGCTGCAGTTGGCCTTGTAGTCGATTTAACTGACTTTGGAGAGGAAGCCGTCGTTCACGTAGAGGATGAACCAGAGATTGGAGAGTTTCACCAAGATCCAGATTCAGATTCATCTGGTGATGATGACTCTGAAACAGAGTAGCATCACCTTTTTTTTTAATATAAGAATACCGAGGAAATTCTGAGGGATAATAGGATTTAGGGATTTCCTCGGAATAGTCCGAGACTTTTCCGACGATTTAGGGCTTTTCTTTTAGGGTTTCTCTTTCCTCGGCAAAGCCTCGGAATGTTCCGAAGAAATTCCGAGGAAATCCAAGTGTTCCTCGGAATTTCCTCAGAATATTCCGAGGCTTTTCCGAGGAAGTAGGGTTTTAAACCGAAAACAACGTTTTACGGTTTGAATAACACTTATATAAACCCTTATTAAGTGTCTTAGACTGATTATGAAGTCAAAAATTTGTTCATTACCCTACAATAAACACTTTTCTGATTGTATGAACAAAATCCCCACACCATAAGAGAAACACTTGTACACTTTAATGAACGGTAAAGGGAATACTTACAATTCGTTTTGAAATTTTGCTATTTCATAGTTTATGATCATCTATATAAAGATTCCTCAATGGTATGCATTGCATTTGTATAAGAAATGATATAAGGCAAAAAAATTTGATGTTTTGAAACCCCAAACATGTGTTCCTCGGAATTTTCTCGGAATAGTTCGAGGAAATTCCGAGGAACAATATAAACCAATAGAAATACATGCATAGGATATTCTTTTTCCTCGAATTAATGAACATACCGAGGAAATTCCGACGGATACTTAAGTGTCCGTCGGAATTTCTTCGGAATATTTTCATTTAATTGGGCAAACCAGCCACCAAATATTTCGCGAAAATTGAAATTGAAAATACCGAGGAAATTCCGACGGATAGTTTCCGTCGGACCCTAGGTTTTATAAAGACGAAACACTTCTTCTTCCCCATTTCTCTCTTCTTCCTCTCCGGCGATCTCTCTCTTCTTCCGGCGATCTCCCCCTTCTCTCGCGACTATCTCTCCGGCGAATCCTCTCTAAACCTACAAAAATCATGTAAGGACCCTACCCCACTCTCTTAAGTTCTATTTGTTAGGTTTTTATGTAGATTTGATGATTTTAGAAGTTTTTTGATAGATTTTTGTTAGGGTGATTAGTTAGGATTGTGATTTGGTTGTGTAATAGGTTTAGAATTGTGATTTGGTTGGATAATTTGTTGTGTTGAATTGATTTAGAACTTTTTTATAAATTTTTTTATTATTTTTGTATTTATAAAATCGATTTTTGTATGTAAATTCGATTTTTGGATTTTACAAAACGTTTTTTGTATATAAATTCGATTTTTTGGATTTTACAAAACGTTTTTTGTATATAAATTCAATTTTTGGATTTATAAAAGATGATCTTATATTTATAAAAATATTTATATTTATTAAAACTAATTTTGTATTTATAAAACATTTTTTTATTTATAAACACTATTTTATTATTTTTTGTATTTATAAAAACTATTGTTAAATATGTTTTTCAATTAATATTTATTAAAAATCTTTTTAAATATGTTTTTTTTTTAATTTATATATTTATTATAACTAATTTTAAATATTTTTCTATTAATATTTATTATAACTATTTTTAAATATGTTTTTTTTAATTCTGAGTCTCTTGGTGATCGGACCGGTCTCGATCTCGTTGTGCCTCACCACGAGGTCGTAGTGGTACGGGGAGCCACTCTCATGGTTCGTCCAGCCACTCTCGGGGTTCGTCCAGCCACTCTCGGGGGTCGAGCGGCCACTGTCGGGATTCTTCATTTCCGCTCGGTTTTGTTCCGCTGCTGCACCTCCGTTGCTGCACCCTCCCACTGCTGCACCCCTCCGCTCCTCCAGTCGTTCGGGAGTGATGACTGTTGCCCAGTTGGTTCAACAGCCCGGTCGTGAGCATCTTCCCTATCTCACTCCGTGTCCAAAGGGACGACGTCAAACATGGTAATTAAAAGACTTTTTTTTTCCTTTAATTAAAATTTGATTCATTATTAATAATTTTTTTCTTATATTAGGTTCAACCGATCCGGGAACGGGATCAGCGCAAGGATCAATAATATGATGTACTCGAACCTCAGCAAGAGATATCCGACTTTCACTCACTTTCCTGCCGAGGACCAGGAGATGTGGTTTCGTTAGTTTGTGGTAAGTATTCTATTTTTTTAACTTATATTTTTAATCTTTAATATAAAATTTCTACAAATTGTGTTTTTTTTTTCAGCAAGAGTTCACCTGGAATCCCGATCACACGAACTTTATCTGTGACGCATTCGTCCATAAAGTTATGGACAACTATGGGAAGAAGATCTACGAGTGGAAGCAGAAGTGGCTCATCAACCAGGTTTTTTTTTTAATTTATTAAACAATTTTTTAAATTTATTAAACTATTTTTGGATTTATTAAACTATTTTATATTTTTTTTATTAAAAGGTCCCGAACTCGATCAGCGGCACGGTCTGGGAGGAGTTGTGTGTGCATTGGGATAAGGACGAGACGAAAGCTACCTCCGTGACCAACTCCGCCAACCGCAAGAGCGATCGTGGCGGGAAGGGCATGTACAAGCACAATTTGGGTGCCCAAACTATTGCCACTCTGGGGATCGCTTGGTAAGTTCAATCTTTTTAAAAAAAAATTATTTAAGTATTCTTATTTTATTTTTTATGCATTTCTTCTAATTTCTAATGTTTGTTTAACTTTTGTTTTTTTCAAGGCGGATGAAAATGATGGCGAACCAGTTGATGATTTCGTCCTAATGAAGACGGCGCATACCAACAAGCACACCTGGGAGATTGATGATGGTGTTGTTAGGGATGTGCTCAGCCTGATTGAAACTCAGAAGGAAGACGAAGAGACCCGTCTATCTCAGCTTCAAACCGACTTGGACGCCACTTCGACGGTTTCGACCAACTTGTCCCGGATTCGAATCAACGAAATCGTTGAATCGGTATGTTCTTTATAAAAAAAGTTCAATTCATTTATTTCTTTATTTTCATTTTATCATCTTTTCTATTATTTAAATTTGTTTATTTTCTATTTCAGTCGGTTCCAAAGAAGAAGAGACGTTTGGTCGGTTTGCACCACAGCCCTATGTTGATCCAGAAGTGCTTATGGACCAGTTGAAGGACAAAGATGACCGCATAGCTGCGTTGGAGCAAAAGATGGCGGATCAAGAGGCGGGATGGGAGGCAACGAGGAAGCAGAACGAGCAAATGATGGAGATGATGAAGAGGATGTACCCGAACGAGCATTTCCCGTAGTTTCTTTTTTTTTTTTTTCAAAAACTCTGAATGTTTTATTTTGGTATGTACAACTTTGAATATTATCTAATATGTTTTCTATTTCAATTTTAATTTTATATTTTCGAATTTCAATTAAAAAAAAAAATTTAAATTTTTTTTAAAAAAATAATTTTTGGGAATATTACGAGGAAGTGTATCGCTCGGGATATTCCGACGACAACTTCCTCGGAATATTCCGAGGGCATATCTCCTCGGAATATCTCGACGGATACACTTCCTCGGAATATTCCGAGGGCATATCTCCTCGAATATCTCGACGGATACACTTCCTCGGAATATTCGATACCTCTTTCTCGAATGTTTCCGAGGACCGTTCCATCGGAAATATCCGAGGAGATACCGACGAACAGTCCTAGGAAATGTTTCTTCGGAATGTCCTCGGAATCTTTAATTCTCGGTATTCCCTCGGAATTTTCCGAGGAAATTCCGAGGAAATTTTACTTTCCGACGAGCAATTTTCGACGACCATTCTCGTCGGTATGTCCTCGGAATACCGTTATTCCGAGGACACACCGACGATATTTGTCGTCGGAATACCAGTGTTTTCTTGTAGTGAAGAGATAACTTTGTGAGATCCGAGTTTTCCAGCTAATTTCTTTAATTTGCCACGGTTGATGGCCGGATAAGCTTTTCCGGCGACTTTCCAGTTTCTTGGCGGCGCGTTTTAGAAGATGGCTATTACTTGTGGTGTGGTGCAGTGGTTTGTAACATCCAGAGCTTTAATATGTTGAAAAATGTATTTAATTTGTTGTTGGCCTAAAAAGAGATCAACGGTAGTAGAATACAATTTGTAGATCACTATGTTATACGTTATCGTTGAATGCCAATGATTTAATTAGCCCAATTTGACCTGACAATCATATCAGAGAGTAACGGCTCCACAATAGCATTTAAGCAAAATTTAAAACGTCAAAAGATCAAATAAGAAAATATTTTAACTCACATTCAGTTACTCAGCGACCGCATGTAATGTGCCAGTTATCCACAGTTGATAGTTCTAGTTTAGAAAATTTGTGTATGGCTTTTGCGTGCTATAAGATGTCTTTGTTGAATTTGATATCTCTATAAAGTAGTCGATATATTAACATAAACTAAAAAGGTACTACATGCACACATTGTATACTCTACAATCATTCTTAATTTGGAACCTAGATAAACACTCGTGTATATTTTTCATGATGCCCTTCGAAAGTACAGTAGCAATCTGCTGAAAATCGTAACATACTTACCTATTTGGATCCATCTAGATATCTCATATATATTAATCTTGGAGCATTACAACATGTTTTTGTAGTCAAGTGTTATCAATAGAATGATTTTTAGAATCTTTAGAAAAATAAATTGGTCAGTATAAATATATATTTTATTTTTTATTAAACTAACTATCAAAATGATTGATAGTGTACAAAAAAATAGTTTCAATTCTTTCTTAAAATAAAAGTTTCAAAATTACCTAATATGATTACCATATATATGATAATTAAAGATTATGAATAATACATATTTGATAACAATTTTGTATCCCTCTTTTTTTAATTTTATATTATTTAAAAAAATTAAACAATCACATTAAAAATATAATAAAAATATTTAGATTTTTTCTTATACGTTATATTTTAGATTTTTTTTAAAACGAGTATAAATTACTAAAATTGTAAAAGTCCCATATTGAAAATTTTGTGATCAGTTGTTTAACTTTTTTTGTTCAAGCAAGATACAAATAAACATAAATCATATGAATATGAAGTGTCATTAATAATATTCATATTATATAAATATATATACTAATATCATTTAAAGTAAATTATATACTATATATAAAATATATATATATATGTCAATTTCAAAATTTGCATTAAAAATCTATTGAGATCTTAATATTTTAATTTTGAAATTTGTATTGAAAAATCTCACATCTAAAATTTTGTGATTAACAATTTAAATTTGTATTACAGCCAGTATACAAATGTTAATAAATCATATGAGTAGGAAGTGTCAATAATAAATATTTATATTAACATATACTTTATATATCTATGTCAATATCAGTAAAGTTTAATTATATACCATCTAAAGTAAATAAAATAATTGTTTTGATTTATTTACCAAAAACATGATAGTTCGTAAACAAAAGCTGGGTATTGGTTTGACTTATGTGTTTACTCTAATATATATACTTTTATTTATACAAATTATTTTTTAAATAGGTGGTTTCTAATATGCCTTTTGATCCTAACAATCCGAGAAATACATTTCTTCAAATCGAAGTGATTTTAATATTGGAAACACTATATATATATATATATATATATATATATATTATTTCATTCAGATTAAGTAATTTAGTCTTGATTTTTATTCCTAAAAAGCTTTTAATGAAATATCAAGACAAAATTTCATTTACCTCCTTTTTAGTTTGTTCGAAGAATGAGAGATTTGATCATTCGTCAGATATTTTTTTCTCCCTAATACTCTATCTATCTATTATAAATGTAAGAATGAGAGATTTGTACTATATATTATAAGTTTGCTGGTTTATCATTTATTAAATTAAAAAATTCTTAGTTTGCATAGTTTACGTATACTAGAATGGTAAAGTATTATATATATATATTTTATCGGTATGCTCTTAAGTAATTAAACCTCAAAAGTGTAGGTTAATAAAATAACTTATTTGTTTTGTTGTTCTAGAATTAAATGATTTTTAGACTGAACTGGTGAATATATACTATACAAACATTTTTATTTCGAGTATGCACTTATATTCTATAACAGATTGATATAATTGATTTGAACACTAACCTGTGAATAGAGTTTGCCGGTGATTTTCTTCAAAATTTTGATTTTTATATATGTATCTGGAGTAGAACTAATTTTTACAGATGTTCATTTTTTTTTTAATTTCACACTTATATAATTCATTGAATTCTCTGAAGAAGTTAAAAAAGAAACAAAACCCATATCAGTAAAACAAAAATGAGAACGAAAGCACAATTTTATAGAGGTAGAAAATAAAATTACTTATGGATAGTCAATAGTAAACAATCGAGAGCAGAAAACCTAATCATCTTTCTTCATTTTACAATCGAAGTTGACTATCTGGTTTTAGTGATTTGTATCAGCCGCAAAACTTAATTTCTTTTTGTGCATATAAAGTCTTAAAAATAATTAAATTGAGATGTAATACGTTAACTCTTCGATGACGATGATACATTTAAGAGATAAACATTTGTATTCGTCATTTTACAATCGATACAATTGTAGTATTGCAAAATGTTAAAACTATTTAATGAACAAACATTAATATAAAAAATTCACTCATGCGCGCGGATTATCATCTAGTATAGTATTAAACCCCAAAAGAGACTTACTATAGGTTTCTCATTTGTCTGAGTATCACTACCTTTTGCAGGCAACCTAATTTATCTCAAACCCTATAATTATTTTTTGTTTTGTAGTTCCCATGTTTTACACTCGTTTTGTAGTAGTTATCTTTAGATTGTCTCATCTATGTTATTAATTAACCACTTAAGCTTAGACACTCATATCAGTGCACTAGTGATGCAAAATGGCATTTATAGGATTGGTGGAAACGTCAACCGAAATAACTCATCATGTAGTATTTTACCTTAGTATATATGCTGCCTGCATACACCGTATATATGCATGATTGTGGTATAATTAAATTTGTCTACATATATAGTACGCTCCAGGGTGAATACACGAATATTATGCACTCTTCATCTGATCCCTGCGAATATTGTACGGGAATGTTTAAGAGAGAATCAATCTCACATATAAAGAAAGTGGTGCAGATAAGGTTCGTTTAAGCCTGGAAGAACTTCTGCCAATTTAAGTAAAAGTAAGTAAACAGTAGAGTGAACAAAAAGAAGTACCACTTGTTCTCATGAAAGCATAATTTAGACAAAGAAAGTTAGTGCATGGATCTTCTAGAAGTATTCGGATGAATGATTAACTTGAAAAGTGATTTCTAATGCTATATGCATCTTTTTTCATGGTCACTTTAATTCGAATGGCATTATGCTCTTGTCACTAGTCCAATCTGAGTGTGAAAACGAATCCTCTTTTAACCACCTCATTGTTTCTAATGTTTCCATTTGTGTATACAAAAAAACAGTGAGTCATAGTTTTGAGTTTATAAAACTTAATTAAGTAACTTACTCATCATGTTCACATCTTGTTATAGATAGTCAAACACCACCGGCTATTCATGATTCTTATTACATCTTTAGTTTGCATGCGACCTTATCTGTACAAAAGAAGCAGCAAGTTCTCTACCATAACCTTAAGTACGTATTCTTCCTTTGTCATATGCTTGACAAAATTGGACCAAACTTCACATTTCTAATCATCTCCCTAGTTATTAGAATCCATGAACTCTCAAATGTGTTCGTGTATCCTTCAACGATCCAATTGAATCTTTAGAGTTACTCTTCTTCCAGTCCCAAATTAAATTATTTCTTTAGTGCAAGGATAGGAGGTTATATGGATCAGTTGCTTTGCTTTGTAGGCTGAGCTACGTGCGAATGTGTTTGTGGCAATTGAAGATGATGATGATAAAGTGGTTGAGAACTGCGGCTTTGTTGGGAAGCTGCAGTAATCGTTCGTGCAAGGCGGCTTCATGCTTCTCCTTCAGGTCTTGAACCAAAGTTTTTAGCTTTTATGTCTCTCTCTTTCTCACTTCAGTTGTTATCATTCAGATAGGTAATTTGTGTGTTTTCTTCTGTTAGATGTTAAGATATGTTTCATTCTTCTTCTGTGTGTGTATGTGTGTGTGTGGACATTGAGGTTCTTACTAATCTTGTTATCATCTACATTGTGATTGAAACCCTATTTACAGGCTTTATAGCAAAATGACTCTTGGAAGTCTGAACTAGCCGCGTCTTTATTAGCAGCAATGGTTACGAGCTCAACAGAAGCGGACCACTCCTTCTTGAAGGATTCTTGAAATATTAGGTACTCTCCTTTTTTTTGTTCCATTTGTCCATATGTATGTATACGTTTTCATTTTCCATTCTATTGGTGTTCAATCTTTACAAAACATGCACCACCCTCTAAGAAGAGCTCAAATTTGTACTTTTGAGTTCATACCTCACCTCTTTCCAAGTACATAACTTTTGTTCTTAGGTGTCTTAGTTAGGAGGTTAAAAGTCTTTCTCTTCTGCTCAGGTTTAGTGATCAACATTTTCTTTTTTCTGTTCCTTACAGAGCAAGACAGAGATCATGAATGGTGGTAATTCAAGGAAAGAATCAGAAACAAAATTTTCATCAAGCCTTGAGCTCAAATTTGTACTTTTGTAGTTCATACCTCACCTCTTTCCAAGTACATAACTTTTGTTCTTAGGTGTCTTAGTTAGGAGGTTAAAAGTCTTTCTCTTCTGCTCAGGTTTAGTGATCAACATTTTCTTTTTTCTGTTCCTTACAGAGCAAGACAGAGATCATGAATGATGGTAATTCAAGGAAAGAATCAGAAACAAATTTTTCATCAAGCCTTGAGTCTACAAATACTCCTCACAGATCATCTGCTTCTGATAGCTTGCGAAGGTACACACATATAAGCTGTAAACTGGGACCACGTCCATTAGCCCATATCCATTTATCCATTTATTGTTTGTGGACAGACCATGTACATTAGGAACCATGTCAATTAAGGACTAGACCCACTAACACCTATGTTTACATGGGCTGCCATGAAGTCCATAATGGACCATATAAAAAAGTTTAAGTTTTAATCTATAAGCCTACAAATTTTACGGTTTTGGCGGAAAACTCGATTTTGCGGTTTCGGTGAAAAAATCGATTTTCCGGTTTTGACGGACAAACTTGATTTTTTGGGTTTTGCCAAGAAAACCCGATTTTCCAATCTTGCAAAGAAAACACGTTTGATTTTCTGGTTTTGGCGGGAAAACTCGATTTTACGGTTTTGGCGGGAAAACTCGATTTTGCGGTTTGGGGGGGGGAACTCAATTTTGCGGTTTTGGCGGTAAAACTCAATTTTGCGCGTTTGGCGGAAAAGCTCGATTTTGCGGTTTTGGTGAGAAAACTCGATTTTGCGGTATTGGCGGAAAAACTTGATTTCACGGTTTTGGCGGAAAAACTCGATTTTGCGGTTTTGGCGGAGAAACTCGATTTTGCGGTTTTGGCGGGAAAACTCGATTTTGCGGTTTTCGCGGGAAAACTTGATTTTGTGGTTTTGGCAGGAAATGAGTTTGCGGTTGTGGCGGAAAAATTCTTTTTGCTGTTTTAGCGAGAACACTTGATTTTATGGTTTTATTAAATTTTAGAAACTCTAACTTTTTGTGACCATTGGACCGACCGCATCCACATAGTCCAAATCCATTAACACCCATTACCCATTGGTCTTATGATTCTTGTCCATTTATAATCCGTATGGACAAATGGATGTCACCAAAATAGACCCATTTATATTTGGACATAGACAACCAATGGTCACTGCACCTATTTGACAGCTATAGCTAGGTTGGTCCAAGGTACATCGTTCGTTCATGAGACTATGAGTCCTTACAAGACACTTGAAGAGCTTTGGGATGGTGAAATATGATTCAAAAATGTGTTTTTGTTGAATTTCAATGCTTAACCATAACTATTTCCTCCTTTTTCTAATTAATCGATGGCAATAATACGCAACACAAGTTCCTGTTGCAAATCCTGACGCTGATAGGTGTAGCAGTTCTCTTGTGTAGAAAATAAAAATGTAGTTGAGCTGTAGGACTCATTCAAATAATACCAAAACTTAATTATTTTTCATAAATCAGAAAACAAAGATACGAGTTCGCAGATAGAGAAAACTCAATGAAACATGGCAAAAACAACAAGTAGCTACAGCTTATAGATTCACTAAAAAAAAAGATCTCTACTCTTTTATGATATCTGATACCAAATAAGACCTTTGCAGATAGAAGAGGTGATAAAGATGCAGCTGGATAGGAAAACTCGGAACTTGACATCGTCTTGGAGGTAAACCTCTTGACTAGTTGGGTTTGAAATGCGAAAAAAAAAAAAAAAAAAAAAGGAATAAGGTTGAATGTGTTGATGGTTTTGTTTTTGTGTTTGTGTTTGTGTTTGTGGTAGGAAGGTGAGGGATGGAAGAAATGAAAAAGAAGAAGGGAAGGATTGATTAATCAAATGCAGCTTATAGTCATATGATTTTTGAGTTATCCTTTTTGTTTTTGTAACATGTTTTGGCTGAACTTCTCTTATGTCTCTTTGAGAAACTTTGGTTTGTCTGAAAATATCGTATTAGTGTGACTACTACTAAAGTTGTTTTTGAGATGACAATCAAAGGAGGAAACAACAATCAGTTTGTTAGATAATTCCAAGCTTGTGGAAACTTAACATATTATTAGATGTTTAATATGTTAAGATAAACACAATAAGAAAACCTAGAAATATGAAAAAGAAGTTTCTATTTAGATTAGGTTTGTGTTTTCCATATCCCACATGTTAAAGGGAATTGTCTTTCATATAAATATAGGTCTAATGGAGAGGTGTTCCATATGATCTGAGAGAAACATATTGTGAGCTTTAGTTTTGAGTAGTTTCTAAAGCTAATAAGAAAAGTTGTTCTTATAACTCTTTGTGTTTCTAAGAGATCTAAATTGGTATTAGAGCCTCAGGTTGGAGACTCGATCTAAGCTTAAGTTGTAGCTTAAGATCCTGGTGCTTGTGAACAAGAGATCGCGACGGCAAGATGGCTGACGTGACTAGGGCTCCACGCACGAAGGACTTTGGATCTACATCCATCCAATGTCCGATGTTGTCACCGACAAACTACACAGTTTGGTCGATGAGGATGAAGGTTCTACTACGTGTTCATGAAGTGTGGGACACAATCGAACCGGTTCAGATGATCAAAGAAGAACGATGTTGCGATAGCTCTTTTGTTTCAATCTGTTCCAGAGACTTTGATTCTCCAGGTGGGAGAACAAACCGCATCAAAAGAGATCTGGAATGCCATCAAGTCGCGACACCTAGGAGCTGATCGTGTAAGGGAGGCGAGACTTCAGACGTTGATGACGGAGTTTGATAGGTTGAAGATGGATGATGCAGATACGGTCGATGACTTCGCGGGGAAGATATCGGGCCTATCATCCAAAGCAACCTCGTTGGGAGAAAACATAGAAGAATCCAAGATGGTCAAGAAGTTCTTGAAGGGTCTTCCAAGACACAAGTATATCCAGATCATAGCATCACTTGAGCAAGTCCTAGATCTCAACTCGACGGGGTTTGAAGACATAGTTGGAAGGCTTAAGGCGTACGAGGAGCGTGTAGGAGAAGAAACTCAGAAAGAAGACCAAGGGAAACTGATGTTTTCGAACAATGAAGAGCATAGTCAGAGGGGCTATGAGAATTCCCGTGGTAGAGGAAGAGGACGGAACGGTAGAGGCAGAGGTCGAGGTAGGTCACACAACCAAAACCGTGCGTCACACACCGAAGATAACAACTCGAAGAAGAATCGTTCAAAGCTGATATGTTGGAGATGTGACAAGCCTGGTCACTACGCGAACCGTCTGTCCCAAAAGACAGAAGAATCAAGAAACCAACCTAAACGAGGCAGAAGAGGCTGATGCACTCTATGTACACGAGGTGGTATTTTTGAACGAAGATAAGGTGATTCCAAAGAATCTTGATATCGACAAAGGCAGTGCAAGTATCTGGTATTTGGATAATGGAGCGAGCAATGACAGGGAACAAGGAGTTCTTTTCGAGTTTGAATCTCAACACCAAAGGGAAGGTGAAGTTTGGTGATGGATCGTGTGTTGACATTATAGGAAAGGGTGTGGTTACCTTTGTGTGCAAGACTGGAGAGAAGAAGGCACTCAAGGACATATACTACATACCGATCTGAAGCACAATATATTGAGTCTTGGGCAAGCAACAGAAAACGGATGTGAGGTTAACATGATAGATGTCACTTAACGCCACGATTCGCATGGAAGGTTGCTAGTTAGTGTGACAAGATCTCCAAACCGTCTCTACAAGACCCCTATGGAGATAAGCTACCGGTGTTTACATGTCAGGGACGTAGATGCTACATGGAGGTGGCATGCTCGACAAGGACATATATGCTATGGAGTGATGAACAACATGGTAAGGAAGGAGATGGTCGTAGAATGCAGAGTGTAACACACGAAGAATGCGTGTGTGACACATGTCTCGCAGAGAAGCAAACGACACTCATTCCGAGTGTAACACACGAAGAATGCGTGTGTGACACATGTCTCGAGGAAGCAAACCAGAGACTCACTCGACTAAGGCCATGGTTCGTACATCAAAGCCATTAAGATTATTGCTTGGAGATTTGAGTGAACAAACCGCACCACCAACGACAGCAGATAATCATGAGGCATTCTATCGGTTCAAAAGATCTCACACCGATAGAGGAGGAGAGCTTGCCTCAGCTATGTTCAATCTAGGTTGCACCGATAGAGGAGGAGAGGTTGCCTCAGATGTGTTCAATCTAGGATGCACCGATAGAGGAGGAGAGATTGCCTCGATGAGTTCAACTTATCTTGTGAAGAAGATTGGGTTGAAGCTATGGAAGACGAGTTGGAGTCTATCACAAGAAACAAGATATGGGAGCTTGTAGATAGACCAACTGGTCCCGAAGAAAGGATAAGAGGATCGAGTTTGTGTGTTACACAAGGCGTTGCATGTGTTACGCCAGGCACCCGAGCATTGAGTGTGAAACTTGATCAGGTTCTCAAGGAGATGAGATTTGAGAAGTGCGAAGGAACCATCGGTGTCTGCAAGACTGAAGGAGAAGCGTCTTGATCATTGCCATCTACGTTGATGATCTATTTGTGACAGGAACTTCACTTAAGGTGATTAGGCAATTCAAGGAGGAGATGTCAAGAAGTTCGAGATGTCGATCTAGGTAAGCTAACGTCTACCTTGGCATAGAGGTGATTCAAGGAGCGACGGAATCAGAATAAAACAAGAGAGGTATGCTCGAGGAATCTGCGTGACACAAAGATGGAAGCGTGTAGCAACTCAAATTCAATGGAGGCGAATTTGAAGATCTCAAAAGCTGAAGATGAGCGAGATAGATGCTACCGAGTTTAGAAGAATCATAGGATGTTTGAGGTATCTACTTCACACAAGACCCGACCTGTGTTACGCAGTAGGTGTTCTTAGCGATACATGCACAATCCGAGAGACTCTCACGGACAAGCCATCAAGCACATATTGCGGTATGTGAAAGGAACAACAAACTACGGTCCGTTCTTCAAGAGATGGGTCAAGGAGTGTCGTTGGTTATAGTGACAGCAGTCACAACATTGATCTCGATGACGGAGGAGCACGCCAGACATGCATTCTACTACGGTTCATCACTGATTACTTGGGCGTCGCGAAGCGTGACGGTTGCATTTTCATCATGCGAAGCGAATTCATGGCAGGAACGAAGCAGCGAAGCAAGCTATATGGATCAAGGAATTATTGAGTGAGATACTAAGCAAAGAAGGCGAGAGAGTCAAGCTTAGGATCGACAACAAATCAGCCATTGCTCTAACCAAGAATCCGGTTTTCCATGGAAGGAGTAAGCATGTACTCAAGAAGTATCACTTCATTCGTGAGTGTGTGGAGAACGGCGATCGAAGTGGAGCATGTGTCGGTGTTGAAGCGAAGGCCGACATCCTTACCAAGCCATTAGCAAGGATTATGTTCAAGCAAATGAGGAGCTTAATCGAGTTCAAGAAATTGATCTCCTAATTCAAGTTGGAATTAAGGGGTGAATGTTGGATAATTCCAAGCTTGTGGAAACTTAACATATTATTAGATGTTTAATATGTTAAGATAAACATAATAAAAAAACCTAGAAATAGGAAAAAGAAGTTTCTATTTAGATTAGGTTTGTGTTTTCCATATCCCACATGTTAAAGGGAATTGTCTTTCATATAAATATAAGTCTAATGGAGAGGTGTTCCATATGATCGAAGAGAAACATATTGAGAGCTTTAGTTTTGAGTAGTTTCTAAAGCTAATAAGATAAGTTGTTCTTATAACTCTTGTGTTTCTAAGAGATCTGAATTGTGTTTGTGTTTGTGTTTGTGTTTGTGGTAGGAATGTGAGGGATGGAAGAAATGAAAAAGAAGAAGGGAATGATTGATTAATCAAATGCAGCTTATAGTCATATGATTTTTGAGTTATCCTTTTTGTTTTTGTAACATGTTTTGGCTGAACTTCTCTTATGTCTCTTTAAGAAACTTTGGTTTGTCTGAAAATATCGTATTAGTGTGACTACTACTAAAGTTGTTTTTGAGATGACAATCAAAGGAGGAAACAACAATCAGTTGTTGTTGCCAGGTATTTGAAAAATTCACACTTTTAAAAAAAAAAATTTATTTCAGAAGAAAACATACTAATATCTGTTAATAGTTTTGTTTAGAGTTCCAAAACAGAGATTTGAGTTGGAACTAATCAAAATTTGTCAGTAGTAGTGCGCTATTTCTTTTTGAATTTCATTCGTCTCTTCTTCTTTCTCTTTCTTTCATTTTAAACTTGAAAAGTAACTCTTTTGTCTGAAGCAGGGAGCGCCTCGTGTATCGAAATGGACGATTACACGAGAGAGATGATGGATCTCAAGACATTGGTCACTCGAACCCTCGAGAAGAAAGGTGTCCTCGCTAAGATCCGGGTAACCCCTTTTCTCCTCTCTTGACTCAAACAAAGAAAGAAAGAAACTTTCTTGCTTCCTCCCCAGATCTTTGGCTAATAGATCGAGTGTCTTAGTTATGCATTAATGTGAATCCCCCTCAAGTCTTTAGAATTAATAAAGTTGTAACCTTTACCGTGTCAGTTTGAACAAGTCTTTATCTCTTTTACATTGGTGTTGGAATCTGAAAAGGAGGGTTATATATAACCTTAGTTTCCCCTTCTTTTCTAGGCTGAGCTACGTGCGAGTGTGTTTGAAGCAATTGAAGAAGAGGATCGAGTGATTCAAAACAGCCAAGGCTTGCCTCCAGCTTTGTTGGGAAACTGCAATGATCGTGCTAGGCGCCTTCACGCTTCTCCTTCAGGTCTTTAGCTTCTTTTTTTTTTTATGAAGCTTGAGGGTTTTCTCCAGTTGAGTAGCTCATCTTGATCTCAATTTGTTGAAATGCAGGCAGGTTGCTATCTGCGTTGGTATGTGAATACTTGGACTGGGCGCAGCTAAACCACACACTCAAAGTTTATCAGCCAGAATGTAATTTGGTAATCTACTAAACTCCTTTTCTTTGAATTATGTTTAATTCCATTGTCTATGAACTTTTCTCACTTTATCTTGCGATCTGCAAACATTCTGGAAACCTATGCAAAAGGCAAAAGATTCATGGAAGTCTGAGTTACCCGACTTTAGTAGCAACAGTGGATATGAGCTCAACAGAAACGGAGGTAGCAAACCACTCCTTCTTGATGTTCTTGATGGATTCTTCAAGTTTGAGGTACTCTCCTTTCTTTCTTTTTCTTCCCTCTGAAGTTGTCTTCACAGCACATAACTTATGCTCTCTGTTTACAATGATACTTCAAACAAATTGTCTTTTGGTACTTTGTTCATACACTTTTTCTAAGTAGATTAGAGTGTATTAGTTTGAGAGTAGACAAGTTTGGTGAATTCTCTTCACATATATAAGGATCATTCCATTCTTTCGTAGTAAAACCATATATTAGTCAGCTTAGTGATCAGTCTTTCATGTTTGTTTGAATATTTATTCGGAACATAACAGTATAACACAGGCTATAGGTGGTGGTGGCGGTTCAAGGAGAGAGTCAGAAACGGAGTCCTCATCAAGCCTTGACTCCAGAAACCCTCCTCGTAGATCATCTGCCTCTGATAGCTTACCTCCTCAACGAAGGTACACATTTCATCAACACCAATGTCATGCCAAATCAAACATCTTAACTCTTTTTATTTCATGCTGCTTCTAAGTGTGACATGCTTGACTTACTTATCTTTAAATTAATGTGCAGGTCAGTATCTGCATCCCAAGCATCGGGTGAGTCATCATTTCCTTATCTATTTCTTCTTGAAATCTCTATGTTGATTCCAAATATTTCAATAAGATTCTTTCAGGCCCTACCTCTGGGTACAGAAAAGAGGAACACAGTTGGAGATATGACAGTGAAGATGGGAGTGAAGAGGTAACGAGAGCTTCAGCAGCGCTGGAAAATCTGCAGCTAGATAGGAAAACTAGGAACCTAACATCATCTTGGAGGTAAAAGCTTCCAAGGGCTCTCTATCTTCTTATATATCAACTTTGGATTGAACTGAAAGACATTTGTGTGGTTTGGTTGTGATGTAGTAGGAATGTGGGGGATGGAACAAGTGAAGAAGCAGGGAAAGATAAACATGGCTCTTTGATGTGAATTAGTAACGTTGATATGGGTGTGACTCTTTGTATTTATTTATGGCGTTAAATGTTTGCAACTGTGTTTGTTTATCTTTTTTGTTTGTATTTGTCAAAGTAGTTGTTTGAAAAGGGATTGGAAGCAAGTTTATATAGCAAACGAAATCTTCCCTACAAGACCATAAACATGTGACAATGTTAAAGATTTTTTGTTTTTAAGCCTCACTCAAGGCAAAAAGAAAATAAAACTGATTTTAACGTTTTTGCCTCTTTTACAAAGTTTTACTTTTCATTTTGTTAATGATAAAAAATGTAGTACAGTAGTATTCATTTGCTTCGAAAGTGAAAAAGCAAAAAAAAAGGAAAAACAAATAATAAATGGGGTTTGGTTCGACAAATTAATCCACTTTTAACAATTTTCTCTTAAATTTCTATCCACTGAAAAGTATAGTATTTTTTGTAGCCTATGTTTATTGTGGAAGTGAAAAAACAAAACAAATAGTAAATACTCGGTGTGTGATGTGGAGTTAGGGTTTTGGTTTTAAAACCCTTATTTTTGTTTTAATTTTATTTTTGTTTTAGCTTCAGACACAAACTCTGCTCAGTTCTTTTCCGGCGTCGCCTCAATATCAGTCTCTCTCTCTTCACTGTCGACGTCTTTTAAACTCTTTATCTTACTCGCTTAACCTGTGTTTGATTATTATTACTCTATTCTTGTTTCAGCCATGGAAGCTAGGCTTTTGCAGTCTTCATCTTCTACTTGCTGCTTCTCCTCCGGTTCCTGTTCCATCAATCGACACCGCTTCTCCGCCATTCCGTCGTCTCCGAAACCTCTCTCCGTCAGTTTCCCTCAGAAGACGAGAACAAGAACAAATGGTGTATCAATGTCGAAGAAAGATGACGGCATTGAGAGTCTCAGTTACAAAGGCTCGGGTGTTGATATCGATGCTGGGACTGAGCTCGTTAGAAGAATCGCGAAGATGGCTCCTGGAATCGGCGGGTTCGGTGGTCTCTTTCCTTTAGGTATCAAAAAGCTGCAAACTTTAACCTTGAAGACGTTGAAAGTTTTCGTTTTTTTAAATATCATTTCTATGTGTGTTTTGGGAGGAGCAGGTGACTCTTATCTCGTAGCTGGGACCGATGGTGTAGGGACTAAACTTAAGTTGGCCTTTGAGACTGGAATCCATCACACCATTGGAATCGACTTGGTAAATAAAACACTCACTGATACGTCTTTTGTGAGTCTGTGACCGTTATATATACAACTTTCATGTTGTTGCAGGTTGCTATGAGTGTGAATGATATTGTTACTTCCGGTGCGAAGCCTCTGTTTTTCCTTGATTACTTTGCTACTAGCCGTCTCGATGTAGACCTCGCAGAGAAGGTATGATTGGTTGCTTCATCTCTCTTTACCCTTTGATCGATTTGCCTTAAAGACTCGATGTTGATGAAGAATGTTATGCTTTTGTTTCCAGGTCATTAAAGGGATTGTTGATGGTTGTGGGCAATCAGACTGTGCTCTTCTAGGTGGAGAGGTATGTTACAGTCACCTAGCTTTTGAAAGTGTAGTTTATGCGTCCTTGCTTTCATAATCTTGCTTTGGTTGGTCTTTGTAGACTGCAGAGATGCCAGACTTTTACGCAGAGGGAGAGTACGATCTCAGTGGGTTTGCAGTTGGGATAGTGAAGAAAGATTCTGTTATAAACGGGAAAAACATAGTCGCTGGAGATGTCCTTATTGGCCTCCCATCTAGCGGTGTTCACTCCAATGGCTTCTCTTTAGTAAGAAAGTAAGTCACTGTACGACACTAGGAAGAATGTAAGTTTGTTGGCTATATCCAGTGACTTATAACTAAAAGACCTTTGCAGAGTCGTGGCTCGAAGCGGTCTTTCGCTGAAAGATGAGCTTCCAGGAGGATCAACTACTCTTGGTGAAGCTTTAATGGCACCCACTGTCATTTACGTGAAGCAGGTTGGTTTGTTTTTGCTTTATATTTTTTTTTGTCAACAAAAGGTTGATCACATTCCATGACTATCTCCTTTTCTCTTTATATGTACACAGGTACTTGACATAATCAGCAGAGGAGGAGTGAAAGGGATAGCTCATATAACAGGTGGAGGTTTCACAGACAACATTCCCGTGTCTTCCCTGACGGTTTGGGTGCTGTTATCCACACTGATGCTTGGGAACTTCCACCATTGTTCAAATGGATCCAACAGGTAATCAAATTGAAGTTTTGAGAGAACATCTTTCATTTCATGATTACATGTGCGTGAAATTGTTTTTTTTTTTTTTTGGTTGGGTTGTTGAAGTCTGGGAGAATAGAAGACAGTGAGATGCGGAGGACGTTTAACCTGGGAATAGGGATGGTGATGGTCGTTAGCCCAGAGGCTGCTTTGAGAATACTTGGAGAAGCCAATAATGGAGACTATGTTGCCTATCGCATTGGAGAGGTTACAAATGGTGAAGGCGTAACCTATCTTTAAAGATGACGTTTGTGTTCTTTACCGATCACCATTGTGTTCTCAATAGGACCATGCGAATTGTGTTTCAGAGTTTGTGTAAGAGAAGATATGACTCTTTGTTTCCCAAGTTTCAAATCCATTTTTGTTACTCTTTTGGTTTTGCGCCAATGTGGTTCTATAATGAAATTGTTACTTATGAAATGTTGTGATGCAAATGGTTGGTATGAGTACAATTGTTTTCATATGCTTAGCAAACCAACAACAAAATGAACGTGTATTTAAAAGCTTATGTCCAAAACTTCAAATTCGAAATTAACAATTTTACCAACTAAGATTTGAAGATTTAGTGAAAAAGAGCTTCAAAGGCCTTACAATAACCTAGGAAGTGTCTTGGAGTTTAACGTCTTTTGGTTCAGAGTTGGTCTCTTTTTCCGCTGCTTTTGGCTTTTCCTCAATAACATGCTCCGCAGTTTTCTCCGGTGTTGTGTTCTGCAATCGCAGGTAATTGACTCTATTAAACGACAAGTACTTTGATTATGGATCGTACATGATTATGATGGTGGATGTCATTAACAGAAGAATCTATTTGGTTTTGAAAGACAATGTTAACGTGTAAGAAGAAGACTAACCTTGTTCTTGTCGCGCCACCCTAGTCCAAATGGACGTGCTAGCAAGCTGATCCT
Organism: Brassica carinata; assembly: GCA_016771965.1. Taxonomy (NCBI): domain Eukaryota; kingdom Viridiplantae; phylum Streptophyta; class Magnoliopsida; order Brassicales; family Brassicaceae; genus Brassica; species Brassica carinata. Next base: position 67,834 of record JAAMPC010000152.1, read on the forward strand.
GCTTTGAGGATGTTCCGGTAACTGATCATTGATGTTTTTGGTAGACGGACTTTGGTTCCCTGACCTGTGTGTATCCCATTCAGAATACGAATGGATCATACGTCATAACGCTTCGTATGTGTAGTAGGTCTTGAAAACACAATTTATTTGTCTCAGGTAAAAAGAACAAAACCGTGGTGAAGGTTGTGCTTTGAGTTGGCCAGATTGATACTGCAAAGTCGCTTCAAGCATTGACTCTGCCATCACCGCTCTCTTCTCCATCTCAGCTAGTGCAGCAACTGCTTCCTCATATTTTTCCTATACCAATTAATTTTTCTTTATATAAGATAATAACAAGAGACAAAAACAAGGAAGACGAAATAGAGTAACATTTGAAACATACAGACAAGGTCAATACGGATACAAAGCTTTTTTCCTAAACTAATGTGTAATGGGAGGTGTGTCACAGCTATAACCAGAGACAGTAAAAGCTCTTTAGCCTGAATAACCTAGCCAAGTTTTGAGTAAGAGTCAGCGCGAAGTGTTTACCTGCAAGACTTGAGCAGCATATCTCTGCGCTTCTGCATCCTGCTCAGCAAATCTTCGTGCATCTTCTGTTACCTTTTGTTCTTGCTCCACTCGCATCAAGACCTTCATAAGTGTAAGTATCAACTACTCTCAGCATTTGTATCAGCAATAAGCAAATAAAAAATAAACAATTAAACAAATCGATCATGCAAATGCAAACCTGTAGCATTGCACCTTCTTGTTCCTGCTTATCAGAGAGGTGTCTTTGAACTTCTGCCAGCTCTTGCTCTAACTCCTCCACCTGATGTTTACATTCACAACAAGTAGGATTTGACATCTTAAGACTATGTCAAAACTAACTTAGCACAGATGAGCCTTCGAACGAGATCAGCACAAAGATGAGGAACGAGCAACGAGCAGGAAATGAAGAAAGAGAAAGGAAAGCAACCATGTATTCAGGAGATGAATAAGAGACAAGTAACAATGCTAATATGCATAGTTGGGAAATGAGCTGTCACATGACAAACTTATGGGAATACCTTGGCACTCAATTGACGCCGGTTGTCTTGCTTGACAATCTCCATGAGAGCAATCTCCAACTCTTCAGCTCTACCATAGAATAGGAATATCGGGAGACATTACATATTGAGGAATAATGAGAGAGAGAGAAATTGTACCTCGACTCATATATTGAGCAAAGAAACTAACCTAAGTAGAGCTGATCTTTTCTCTTCAAGCAACTTGCAGACTTCAGCCTTCAACCAGAGAACCTGGAAAAGTTGTCAAACAACATTAAGAAGGGACTCCATGACTGTAGGTATCCAATGACCTATCTTATCTTTTTGCCAGATATAATCATCTAGCATTCAAGTATACTAAAGGGAACATCTTCAAGCCAACAGAACAGACGAAAACTATTACTTGCGCTTGGAGATCTTGAACAGGATCTACTTCCCGTCACCAGTCAGGCTAACTATCACTTCATCCGTTAGTCACACACTATACGATATAGTAGTACTACAGTTAGAATATTTAAAACGTTTAGACTAATCAAAACAACTAATAAG